>QLTV01002691.1:1472140-1484396 GCA_003457575.1 Thermophis baileyi
GGAGAGAGAATAAATAAGGATAGGTCTTCAAGGAAGAGTATATATAGGTAGGTTGGAATTGTAATACCAATTGGAGTTAGTATTACAAATACTAAAGGTTAGTATGAGCTGAAGTTGACAAATGTTGTTAAGAGCAACAAGGGGTTCTTCAGGTATTTTCAAAATAAAAAGAAGAGAAAGAATCAGTATATCAGCTGCTCAGTCAAGGTGTCAACATTGTAATAGGTAACAGGTAATAAAGAAAAGATGGAACTAGATAATTGTTATTTCTCCTTTTTCCAACAAGTGGGCATGTATTCCAAGCAATATAGAAAAAGCAGATGAAAGCAGTAGGATAGAAAAATAAATTTCAAAATGATATGGATAGAGTAGAGAAATAAGTTGGGGGAAAAAATAAAATTTAACAATGAGAAATGGAGGTTACTCATTTAAAAAGGCAAAATCACAAACAAAGTATAGATATCTGCTTTGAGAAACTTTCTGAAAAAAATGTTTAATTAGTTAATTAAGAACTGAATATGAATTAGCCATGTGGCAAAGCAATAGCTAATAATATTTTAGGCTGCAATTAACAGAACAATGTATAAATCACAGGTAACAATTCAACTATAGTCTTCAAGTCTATAGTCTTGGGAAGACCTCAGACATAGCATTTTATGAAGATTTCAAATGAACTGGAATATGTTGACTAGTTGAATACAGTACAGTATGTTTAACCTTCAGAACAGGTAATCAAGAGGATATATGGTAGCACTTTTCAGATGCTTCAAAGATTGTCACACAAAGAAATGTCAAGATTCATTCTCTTTCTTTCCAGTTTCCAGGACATGAAACTGGTAATAATTTACAGGAAGGCAAATTATGGTACAACTTTTAAAAAGTTTTGTAACACTGGAACGAGACAGTTGATGGATTCCCTTTTGTTGAATGTGCTGGGGCATAGATTGGATAACTTTCTGTTAGGAATGCTTTAATTTGCAGAGAACAAAGGGTTGGACTTGTGGCCTAAAAGGCCCCTTCCAATTCTATGATCCTATGACAAACTTTCATAGATTAATCCAGCAGCAGCTGCAAGTATCAACACATTTTGGTGGGAGAAAGACATGTGAATAAGATGGTATTTAGTACCCAAAAGATGTACAACCCTATGGCACAGCCCTTAAAATGCCACCAAACTCAAATTTGATAGAAAGCAAACAGTATAATACTTGGGGAGTGGCTTTATTATGCGTGCTTAATTTAATTGTCTTTAATCAAATTAAATCTTAAATTAATTTGCTTGAGTTGTGCCCTACCCTTACCAAATTTTTAGAATGTAGCCTTTTTGAGTATCTCAGTGGTCAAATATGATTCTCAAATTTTAAAAAAAGGTTGCACACTCTCTATTCTAATGAGCCACATAAAAACATAGTTTGAAATATAATAAACTTTGCCAAATAATTTTAAAAAATAACTTGTTATTCCCAGTAGTGATGATGACAGCACAATATTTTTGGGTTATGTGCCCCAGCGTAAGAATCTGAGCTTATCTTTATTGACTGATGTTTGAAATATATGCTTTAATTTGAAATGTGTTGTAAATTAATATTCTTGATCTCAAATGAAAAAAAATGTTCAGTGATTTTTCAGTTATATTTTTAGCAATCATCAGTGCATTTAATAGAAAAGCAAAACAAAAAGTATGTTAATAAAACTGATTAAATAATCTCACTCCAATAGGTAAAATAATCCTTACCTTATATAATTGACTTGATTTTGGTAATAAGAAGCAGTAACTCAAGTTTTCCAGCCTTAGAAAAGAAGACAAGAATGTTACTCTGGTCCTGTACGATCAACTAATGCTTCTGGTTTCTAAATAAACATTTATCCAGGTTGTTTTGACCTTCCTTTAATATATTATTAATGCATGGGTGAGAGCAAGACACCTGGAATAAAAGGTGGTAGAACAGCACTAATAAGACCTCTTGAGTGAATTGCAGGTTTCCCAGAAGAGCATTCTCAATATTAGTAGATCTTGCTGGGCAGAAGTCTTTTCTCATATTTTGGAAGGTACACCGAAATGGAGTAGTGCAAGCAGAGATGCACTATTGATACTCTTGTCCCTTTTGAATTAAAGCTTGTATAGTCTAGGGTTCCTACTTCTAAAGAAACATTATTGGTGGGAGAAAGTTGGCATTAAATAGTGTGGGAAGCTTAAAGAATGTGCTTTTGAGCTGGTACAAGTAGACAGCACAATATTGCTGCTCTTATGGCACCATTTGTTCCAACTGCTTCTTGAAATGGGATTTCTTCAGCAGTGGATGATATGTCACTGGTACATGAATGTTCCTACAAAACTATATCAATAAACATTCAATTGTAATATCATATGACTAGTGAGGAGTTCAGTTCTTTCCTCTGTTGGAAGGCAATCCCATATTTGGAACAGTTCATTCATTCATTCATTCACTCATTTCTTACCTGCCCATCTCACTCAGAATAAAATAAATATCTTGCTATCCTTATTCTCCCTCAGAATAAAATAAATATCTTGCTATCCTTATTATCTGTGGACCTCTATAATCAATACCCTCACAAATAAGTTGGATCACAGGGATCTGCATATATTTGCTACACCTTTTGCCACAACAAAGCAACAAGAGCAATGATCTTTCCAATGAAAAACCTTATGGTGCAATCATAACACATAATTCTTGTGGCTGCCACCATCCTATGGATACTGGGCTATTTCACTGTTGCAAAACCTTAAGCCTGCAGGAATTTAATGTATGTGGGATTTCTTTGAATCTTCAAGCTTTAATATCTCTCTCTCTCTCTCTCTCTCTCTCTCTCTCTCTCTCTCTCTCTCTCTCTCTCTCTCTCTCTCTCTCTCTCACACACACACACACACACACACACACACACACACACACACACACACGAGATATAAAAAGATTAGAAGCAAACATCTTCTTGTACTTTCTCAAGTTCAACCTCACAAATCCGATGCTGCCCTTGGTTAAAAGCACCAGCGTTAAATACCGAACATTTTCTTTCCTTGTGTCTTTCTGACTCTTTGCTTTTCTTTTCACATTTCAAGGTGATGACAAAAGAGAGAATAGTCTTAGCATTTGTTAATACCCACTTGACCCACAAAGAAATTCACTAGCATTTGCAGCTTCTAATTTAAAAACCATTAGACCGTTCCGCTTGGTGGACCAGATCTAAATATTCTTAAAGGGGTGGTTTAATTTAATCATTACCTTAACAAGCCCCCTTTTAAAATGATGATCCGCCAAATTCAGGGGATTTGTTTTGGAATCTGATCCAATAACTGACTTTATACAAAGAGAAGCATAGCTGCATCTGATTTGGTTCAGAACGGGGTGATAATCATGAAAATTGCTTTGCATATTTAATCACTGTGAAAACATGAGTACAAACTACTTTCTAGAGATTACCTTAAAAAAATTTAAAAGCTTCAGGCTTTTCAGCAAACATGCCAAGTACTTTGATTTACAGAGAATTATTTGGATTTTATAGAAAGCACAGTGTTTCAAAGACTTAGTCAGCCACTAGCAAATCAATAGTTTAACCATTAAAGCAAAAGGAAGAAAACTAACATTATGGTATCTTTAAATATAATGTTAAGATGAATTGCTTTAGATCCATAATTGAATTGTGTGTTTGTATGTGTATACGAGAAAGAGAGAGACAAAGAGAGAGAGAGAGAAAGAAAGAAAGAGAAAGAAAGAGAGATACATACACACAAACCTGAAACACTTTCATTTCAAACCAAGGAGATCCAAGAAATTCAATCTGCTTACATATTTCTTAATTTTCTATTGAAGATCCATTTCAGTTGATCTCCTTATCTTTCCTAATTTTGGAAAAATAAGAAATCATTTGGAAATACCCTGTTTCCCCCAAAAGAAGACATCCCCTGATAATAAGCCCAATCGGGCTTTTGAGTGTATGGCAGTAAGGCCAAGGGCTTATTTCAAGGTTCAAAAAAATATAAGACAGGGTCTTATTTTCGGGGAAACACAGTATTACATCTTGAAGCATGTAGTAGAGATAGCCAAAATGTCTTAAAGACTTTCTTTTATAAATTTTGAGCAATGATAATTAAAAGCTTATTTACAAGTTTCCAGCATGTGCAACTATTGACTGGACATACAATATACTGTATGTGTATATTGTGCCTATCTTGCCTCCTTGTTTCCATCTTCTCTATGTGGAGAGGCTATTTGCTTAGATCTTTTGTTGTTTTGAACATTATGCTCTGACAAGGAGTATTTCTAGCTACATTGAGTTTTTAGATTTCATCCAAAAATATGTGACTAAAACTCCCTGCCTAAAGTAGGACATTCTAGAACAGAGGTCTTCAAACTTGGCAACTTTAAGACTTGTGGACTTCAACTCCCAGAATTCTCCAGCCAGCTATGAATTCTGGGAGTTGAAGTCCACAAGTCTTAAAGTTGCCAAGTTTGAGGACCCCTGTTCTCGAACTTTGATTGAGAAGTTGTTTTTTCTTCTGTTGAAAAATATGTGATTAGAGCTATCACTTTGAGTTCTGAGTGATTTCTGACAGAGTGAGACTAATTCAGAAAAATCAAAATAGTACAATAACCTGGGCAAAACAAACAAACAAATAAATAAATAAAAAGGCCAGTGATGCTGTTGTGCATTAGAAGGGACTATTATTTGACATTGACAACAATTAATAATGGAATGACTTGCCTTAAAAACCAAGAGTTTTTAAGAAGAGATTGGACAACCATCGGTCTGAAGTGGTATAGGTTTTCCTGCTTGAGCAGGGAGTTTTTATTTATTTATTTATTTATTTATTTATTTATTTATTTATTTATTCTATCAAGCATGTATTTAAAAAGATTTGGGGGTTTGGGGAAGAAACTACAGAGTCGGGTAATGTATTCCAGGCATTGACCACTCTGTTGCTGAAGTCGAATTTTTTGCAATCAAGTTTGGAGCGGTTTACATTGAGTTTGTATCTATTGTGAGCTCGTGTATTGTTTCGGTTGAAGCTGAAGTAGTCATTGACAGGTAGGACATTGCCGAGGTGGCGCAGTGGTTAGAGTGCAGTACTGCAGGCTACTTCAGCTGACTGTTCAGCAGTTCAGCGGTTCAAATCTCACCGGCTCAAGGTTGACTCAGCCTTCCATCCTTCCAAGGTGGGTAAAATGAGGACCCAGATTGTTGGGGGCAATATGCTGACTCTGTGAACCGCTTAGAGTGTGCGCTCGTGTATTGTTTCGGTTGAAGCTGAAGTAGTTATTGACAGGTAGGACATTGTAGCATATAATTTTGTGTGCTACACTGAGGTCAGATCGAAGGTGGCATAGTTCTAAGTTTTCTAGGCCTAAAATTTCCAGAGAAGAAGCTACGCAAGATTAGGTTAACCACTCTTAATGCCTTCTTAGCTATGCTGTTGCAGTGGGCTCTGGCACTTAGATCATTAGAGATGAGTACTCCAAGGTCCTTAACTGAGTGAGGATCGTCAACAAGGTCGTGATCATCTAGTTTGTATTTTGTGTTCTGATTATTTTTGCCAATGTGTAAGACTGAGCATTTGTTGATTGAGATTTGAAGTTGCCACTTGATTGACCATTCTGATACATAGTCAAGGTCTTTTTGAAGGGTAGTAGTATTGTCGGTGGTGTTGAATAGTTTTAAATCATCTGCGAAGAGGACGCAGTTGCTTTTTATATTGTCACAAAGGTCATTTATGTAAAGAATAAAGAGAGTTGGACTAGAAAAACTTCAAGGTCCCTTCCAATTCTGTTATTACAGAAAACACCAGCAAAGAAAAGGATTTGTCAGGGAGGAGGGGGAGAAGGAAGAGGAGGAGGAGGAGGAGGAGGAGGAGGAGGAGGAGGAGGAGGAGGAATACTGAAGGTCCCACAGACTGACTGCAAACAACAACATGACAAAGTAGCAACAATGGAACAATTGTGTTTTGGAATATTAGAAAAAATATCACAAGAGATTGGACAACCATTTTTTCTGAAATGATATAGGGCAGGCCTGTCAAACTGGTGGCCCATGGGCCGGATGCGTCACGCACAGGCCACGCCCATCCCGGCTCCGCAAAGGCAAAAAACATCGTGATACATCGCAATACATCACGTGACACGATCGATTTTGACATCCGTGGTATAGGGTTTCCTGCCTAAGCAGGGGGTTGAACTAAAAGACCTCAAAAGTCCCTACCAATTCTATTATTCTGTTATTATATATCAAGAAATGCCATTCGTTTGCAAGCAAGAGCTGGTGGGAACATGAAATAGGCAAAGTAATAGCCAGAAGTTAAAGTACTCTGAGACTTCAGAATTTAGACAAACAAACACTTGCCAAAGAAATTCCCAACATTAACAATTGTCAATAAGAAAGCCAAAAATTCTGAATAGTGCATGTGGCAGTGCCTGGAGATAGCAGAATAGAAGATAAAGAACTGGAGAACATTACAAAGTACAAAGACTTTCAGACAGAAGTAGAACAACTAGCAAAAGAAAGCAAAGATACAGTAGTACCAATAGAAGTCCAAAACATCTGGAGCATCACTTGAATACCACTGGCAATAACAAAATCACCATCAATTGCAAAAGGCAGCTTTACATGGAACAGCTTACATTGTGTGGTGATACCTTTAATGCTATCAAACTACAAAATCTGACTGTCGCAGGTCCTTAGGAAGAACACAATAGGTAGATAAACATTCCAAATCCAATCTAAACATCTGACTAACTTCATCCAACAATAATACATCTGGATTACTCTTTGCATAAAATTTCCTAACCCCTCTTCCCCATCCACCAAACATATTTCAGATTGTTAGATCCGTGTTTCTCTATTTTGGCTACTTTAAGATATGTGGACTTCAACTCCCATAATTCTCAAGCCAGCATGGTGGCTGATGAATTCTGGGAATTGAAGTCCACCATCTTAAAGTTGCCAAGGTTAAGAAACACTGCTCTGGATAGATTTGTGGAGAAGCACAGAGGCCCAGATGCAAAATAAATAAATAATTTCATCAACAGGCCATTTCTTCAACAGAATGAACTCACTACTGAAAATGCTATATTTAATTGTTTCCAAAACAAAAAGTCATATCAAACGAAAAATATCAAAGTAGAACTGATCATTATAGTGTAATTAAAAGAAATCAGAATACATACTCTTTCCAAGAATTGCAACAGTATGGCTTTGAAATAATTCTAAACTGTTTGCTTTCCTTTTTCTGCTTAACCAATTAATTAATTAATGTGGATATTTCCAAATCAACAACATAGGTATCCCTTGGGGACCTTGGACTCACTGAAGGAAATACGAACATTCCTTAAAATGTAATAAGCATAATCTATTTTATTTCATCGTTATTAGAAGAAACAAGCTGTTCTTTATATTTCCTTCTCATTATTAAAATACACATAAAACTAAAATAGATTAAAATGTGTCCACTCGGATTGCTTCACCAATTAAAAACTCCCTCTTGTTGACTGATCAAGGAACATTTTAATCTATTCTATTAAAATAATTGATGCTTGCTGTCTGATGAGGATTTTTTTAAAAAAAATATTGAAAACTTCAACAATTCTTTTAAAAATCAGTAGAAAGAAAAATGCCTGATACCATTACAATTTTACTTGATGCAAAAGTGTTAAATGAGGATAATCTACACTGAAACCCTCACATATGTGAATCCACAAGTGAAATACCTCTGTGATTCCTGCAAAGCAGAGATAAGAACTAAACCCTTCACATAAAGAGGCTATTCAAATCCAACTGTTTAAGGCCCTCGTGGCCATTTTACCTTCTGTGATAGTGAATCAACATATAGTCTTCAATGGCACTACATCTAAATGGAGGGAAGTATGCAGTGGGGTACCTCAAAGTTCTGTCTTAAGCCCAGTACTCATCAAACATCTTCAAAAAGATAAGGGGATAGAATGGGAACTCATCAAATTTTCAAGAGGCACCAAGCTTGGGTGAATAGCCAATACTTTAGAAGATAGGCTCAAGATCCAGAAGGATCTTGACAGACTTGAACACTGGGCTCTAAAATGCAATTCGGTAGTGAGAAAAGTAAGATCTTCTCTTAGGCAAGAAAAACCAAATGCACAGGCATAGAGTAGGTGGTACCTGATTGAATAGCAGTAACTGCAAGAGGGATCTAGATGACCTAGTGGACAGCCACTTAAGTATGACCCAGCAGTGTGCTGCAGCTACTAAAAAAAAGCCAATGCAGTCCTAGGCTGTATCAAAAGTTCATGTGAAGTATTTGTACCACTTTATACTGCTCTGGTAAGACCACACTTGAAATACGGAGACTCTGGAAAGAGTACAGAGAAAAGCAACAAAGATGATTAGGGGCTTGGAGGCTACAGTGTACGATGAACAGTTGTGGGAACTAGATATGTTTAGTCTGTTATAGCAATAGCAATACCACTTAGACTTATATACCACTCCATAGTGCTTTACAGCGGTGAAATCTACTTACCTTCCCTACCGGTTCGGAAGCGCATGCTTTTTCACCTTCTGCACATGCGCAGAACGCTTTGCGCATGTGCAGAGGGTTAAAAACAAGAAAATGGTGATGTCCAGGTGGGTGGGCAGAGCCTCGTGCTGCTGCCACTACCGGTTCTCCGAACCACCGGCGGCCACTGCTACCGGTACACCCGGACCGGGCCGAACCGGTAGCATATCACCCCTAGTGCTTTACAGCACTCTCTGAGCAGTTTACAGAGTCAGCCTATTGCCCCCAACAATCTGGGTCCTCATTTTACCGACCTCAAAAGGATGGAAGACTGAGTCAACCTTGAGCCAGTCAGGATCAAACTCCTGGCAGTGGGCAGAATCCGTCTGCAATACTTCATTCTAACCACTGCCATGTTATTCTGTTATTCTGAACAGAATAGTGATGAAAGAGTCATTCTCTCTTCCGTGCCTAATCTGACTGAATAGTTTTGAGCCAGGCCAGCATTTTAACAGAATTATTATTTTTTTAAAAATTGTTATCAGATTAAGGGTGGAAGCTTTTTCAAAAGATTACTCTAACTAATCAACTCGTTGCAATTCTGATTCTTAGTAAAGAACTTATCAATTGCACCTGAATCAGAGTTGGGTTCCTCCCAGTTCAGACCAGTTCGCCCGAACCGGTAGTGACCCGCTGGTGACGTCACGATGACATCACAGATCCGGTTCGGTCGGAGCCGGTCCGTGGACGCCGCCATCTTTTTCAAAAAAATTTGTATTTTATTTTTCTTCTGCTCATGCGCAGAAGCCGAGTTTCCGGCACTGCGCATGCGTCACCATCTTGTTTTCGGCATTTTTTTTTTAAAAAAATATTTTTTTGCACTGCACATGCGCGCGCGCGCTTTGCGCGCGCACGGTCACAAGGCACAGCCACGAGGCATGGCCACGCGGCGCGGGAGGAAGCAAACCTGCAGTGAGGTAAGTTAGAACCCACCCCTGACCTGAATAGTTTGTGGATCATATCTGCAAACAAATAAAAACTCTAAGATATCTCAGGGCTGAAGAATATTTTGGGTCAGAGGAGACCTTCAAAGTTTACTTCCTTGATAGTGGTGGCCAGCTGTGACAAAAGTCTGTGGGGCCAGAGGCAAAACTGAATAATTCAAAACTATTTGACACCCTCATTTCTCATACAGACTCTCAGACATATTTACACAAATCCATACTTGCCAGCTATCTAAATTTTATTTCCCCAATATATGTCCCCCACTTTTCTCTCTTTCAGCACAAATACAGAACAATTGCCACTTTCTGATCCTTCAAAAGCATTTTGAGGTTCACCCATATGATCATCTTCTCCCAATTTTGGAAATCTGAAAACAAGCAAACTGTACCATAAAACAATCTCTATCCTTTCTGACTGACCAAAAATAGATAGCAAAAATCACAACATGCACAATATATACGTTTATTTATTTATTTTTGAGCTACTACAGCTATAGAATAACACAAATCCCTCAATAGGCCTCATACACAAAAGGTAAAAGAATAACTCCTCACCCCATGCTCGAATTTTGATCACATGACTGCAGGAATGCTATACAACAGTCGCTAAAGGAATGGTCATTAAGTCGAGGACTACCTATACTGTCAAGTCCCTTGGAGCTCTAGGATTACAAATGGAAAAATGGAAATTTATCCATTTGAACTAAACCAGTGCTGAGCTAGAAATAAATCACCTCAGTTGTCCAAGAAGGATGACACTATGGGAACAAAATTACCGGGCACTGATTCTGGATTGGCACTAGCACCCCATGTAGACGGTCCCTCTTTCACACTTTCACTAATGGAGACATTTAGGAAGCCTACTTGTCATTCATGGCTTTCATTTCTTTGAGAGAGTAATGTTGCAAAAGATAACACCAAGATGGCCATATTTAATTATAATGTTTATTCTCCTTTTGTGTGTGTATGTGTGTGTAAAAGGAGCTCAAGGCAGCATACATAGAATTTGGGTCTCCCAATTTTGTCCTTAACCACTATACTAGCACTGGTTCTCATGTGGGGAATTAAGCTTTAAAATCCATTTTAACACTACTGCAGCTTTATAAATATGGATTACTGCATAGGGAGATGATTTTCAGAAATGGGATCTGTAAAGCCCTTCTTTCCCATTCAGAAATGAAAAGTAAGAACTGACTTGGGTTGAGCTCAATTTCTTCCATGGATACTTGCAAGTAGTTTTCTTAACAACAGTGGTTTGCCTTTGCTTCTGTTTGGGTTTATTCACAGGTAGTCCTCAAGTTACATCCATAATGAAGGGCTGCCACAAAGAAGAGGGGGTCAAATTATTCTCCAAAGCACTAGAGCAGGACAAGAAAGAATGGTTGGAAACTAATCAAAGTGAGAAGCAACCTGGAATTAAGGAGAAACTTCCTAACAGTGAGAACAATTAACCAGTGGAACAGCTAGCCTTCAGAAATCGTAGACACTCCATCACTGGAGGTTTTTAAGAAGAGACTGGATAGCCACTTATCTGAAATAGTATAGGTTCTCCTGCTTGAGCAGGGGGCTGGACTAGAAGAACTCCAAGGTCCCTTCCAGCTCTGTTCTGTTCTGTTCTGTTCTGTTCTGTTCTGTTCTGTTCTGTTCTGTTCTGTTCTGTTCTACTCTACTCTACTCTACTCTACTCTACTCTACTCTACTCTACTCTACTCTACTCTACTCTACTCTATTCTATTCTAATGGATTGTTCCCTATGCCATGGTTTTGCCAAAACCCAAAAGTAAAACCATCACAAAATGTGGTCACATAACCACATGATGCTGCAAATGACCATAATGTGCCTGTGTTGCCTAGCGCCCAAAATGAGGTCACATGACTGCAGTAGGGGGTGACTATTGGAACTTCAGATCCAGGTTGTACGTCCCTTTTTCAGGTAAGTCGTAACTTCAAATGGTGGCTAAGCAATTGGTCGTACCTTGAGGTATAAATCATACATAGCTTTTTGAGATCTGCTATAGTCTTTTATAAAGTCTCCATTGGCATTGTGTTATATCTTTTTTTAAATTAGTTGCTGTATGATCAGGGTAAAGCCAAGGAATAAGGACAGAGACAGATGGGTTAAGAGGCCTTGTAGCCATGTTCTCCCAATGCACAGAGCTTCATAAAATGTTACTGCATCCTTTTAGCAAAATGATTATTCTAATTAGTGTAGTGAAAAAAGTCTGCACATTTTTCAGCCATACTCATTCTATTTAATGAAGAAAAAAATTGCTTTTGGGGAGGAAAAGAATATTTTAGTGATATTTTAAGGAGATCACAGGATTCTTTGGCTTAATTTAATCATGGCATTTCGTTAATATTTTGTCCTCCAATGTACAAGAAACTCCCTAGCAGACTACAATCTGCCTCTTTCCCCATGATTCAGTTAAAATTCAGAAGCAGTTCCTCCCATGGGGCTTTTTCCCATCAGGAAGTTCAGGCAACTGGTTGTAATAGAGACATATGCAATCTTGTTACAATAAGAAAAGCTCCATCTCAGTGTGGTATAGTAGTAAGTGCTGGGCAAGAACTCCAGAATCATAGTTCCAAGTCCACACTCAGCCAAATTCATCACAGGATAGTTGTGGAGACAAAAAAAGGACACAAAAATACTCTCTATCCTTCCTTGAGCTCCAGGCCAAAATCAAATAAAATACTTCTCCCTCCCTCCCTCCCTCCCTCCCATGGTGCGCAGTGGTTTGAATGCAGCCTTGCCGGCTAACTCTGCCGGCTGCCC
>QLTV01002691.1:1505075-1510075 GCA_003457575.1 Thermophis baileyi
TCTTATTGGTCATTGAAGTATGCCTGGGGGGCGGGAGTAAAGGAAGTCACTTTCAAGCTCTCTACCGAGAAAGCATGCCTGAAGGAGATGGGAGCGTTAATCCTTTTTTACAATATTCGTGATGGTTCCAGATTATGACTGTAGATTCAGAAGAACTTCTACATAACCGTGAGTGTTGTCAGAGGATGCCTGAAGAATAAAATATAATCTGATTGAATGTACCATTGCGTTTTGTTAAGCTGCCTGATGATAGCACAACCAATCTATGCTTGATTCAGAACAGTTAGAAATATTGGTATATGAAAATTATCAAATGGCCTTTTAATCTACATGAGGAAATTTTATTTTCCTTCCAAGTGAGAATCTTCTTCCAAATATCAATTCCCCCTATGTCTCTTGTATGGCAGGATCAACACAGTTCGTGACTGGACGTGGTTTGGATTCAAATTCAAACTTAGCCATAAAGCTCTTTGGAGATCAATCGCTTTCTTTTTAAGCCTGAAGTACTCACGGTGTTGAGATGATACAATAATAGCCCCTGTGAGTACCTTCTAGAGTGTTCAAAATACAAAGATAGGAAAATTACAAAATAATAAACTTCAAATTGCAAGAGATTATTATAATGACTACTAAAAATATGATGATTACAAGATCTAAATTCTTTGGAGGGCATCTGTCTTCCCTGTCACTTTGACATCTGCTCTTTGATGCTATCATGTGTTGTAATCAGCAGTTATAAAATAATGATGAAAATACCAGTCACTCTCACTTTCTCAAACATAGAGTGATAATACTTAAAATGAAGGATGGCTTTATCTTATAAATCAAAACTGTCCAAGTGGTTAGCCCTTTCCCCCCCAGAACAGAACAGTTCAAAGAATTACAGCATATTGCACATACAGTCACTTTTCAATTTATCCTAGCTTATTTCAAACTTATTTCTTTCTGAACATCTGAGTTACCAGTACTTCCCAGATATTGGATTCTAAGCACCATGTGCCCAGTCTCAAAGATACATGTTTTATGCTAGTTTCCCCCCCCGCCCATTCAATCCTGTTCGATTCTTGGAGACCGTATAGACAAGTCTCTTCAGAAGTGGTTTGCTACTGCCTCCTTCCTAGGGCTGAGAGAAAATGATTGGCCCAAGCTGGCTTTGTGTCCAAGGCAGAACTAGAAGTCACAGGCTCCCAATTTTTAGCCTGATGCCTTAACCAATACACTAAACCTACTCTTTTATGCTGATATACAATGCCCCTAATTAATAACAAGAATTACCAGTTGTAAAACCACAACACAAAACTAATTTTATGCAAACTAGTTATTGCTCAGATTGCTATTATTGTTGTTATTATTTTTATTTTATATGTCAGTGTGATACTGGCTGTGCTATGTCATCCACTACATTGCAAGGTACAACATAATTAATCTTGACACAAAGTAATTATTATATTGACCTGTTGAGGCAAAACTAAATGCAAAATTATTCATTTTGATTACGCATGTCAAACATTTAGAAAAACGAAATGTCCTCCTCCCCTACTTATTCATAAACCATATTCTTAAAGAGATCCAGTTAAAGGCCTCCATCTAATAGCCATGCATTCTTACTGTTAACTGTTATACTATTGTTTACTGTTTACTGTTATACTATTGTATACTGTTTACTGTTAACTTCTTTGCAGGGGTGGGTTCTACTTACCTTCCCTACCGGTTCGCATCGCGTCGGAAGTGCGCGTTTTGCATGCGTGCAATCGCTTTGCGTGCGCATGCCCCCATCACATCACGCAAATGACCCTCTGCGCCTGCGCAGAGGGTTCTTTGCAGGCCGCTTTCAAGGAGTGGTGACCGGAGAACCAGTTCGGGGGCGTGGCCAACTGGCCATCGCTGCCGGTTCGGCGAGCGGGGACAAATTTCTGCCACTGGTATGGGAGAACCGGTCCGAACCAGCAGCAACCCACCACTGCTTCTTTGGATATATAAATTCAAAGAATCATGATTCAATTTAGTTTTATAGTATTCTATAGTTGATAATTCTTATCGCTTTGCCAGGACAATTGCATGATGTATTGAATTGGAGGTGATTCAGATCAAGGTTTGCTAGATCTATGTCCAACTATGTGCGTGGCAAACATTTCTCAGGTTATTTTAAAATCCAGGGTTATCAATGCAGATATTATTGCAAAATATTAAGTAGGGAAAATCATAAGTCAGGAGTACCTTATACTCTTGGTAGAAAATGTGCAAGGAAGCATTGTACAGGTTTTGTGCAGTACCCTACCCAGTGCTACATTTATATACAGAGTGGTATGGCATATCTCATGATACCAAAACATAAACTATGATAGCCAAGGTTGTAATTCATGACGCACCATGTAGTGCATCACCACTTGATTGAACAGTGGTGAGGTCATAGACAAACCCAGCAGATGGTCTAACCAAAGGTATCTATCTTCCCATATGTGTAGGGGTGGTTTTCACTTACCTTCCCTACCGGTTAGCAAATGTGAGCACGCTTTACTCGCACATGCCACCTCTGCACATGCGCACAGGCTCCCGTGCATGCTCTTTACTCGCACGCGTGCCTTCCACACATGCGCCCAGCCACGAAAATGTGGCTAAATAGGATGGCATTACATCCGGGTGCATGGGCGGGTCCACCTGCAGTCAGCGCTACCGGTTCGCCCGAATCGGTCTGAACCGGCAGAATACCACCTCTGCATATGTGCATCATTCTTATGGCTTATGGCTGTTTCTGAAATTGTTATCCACATTTTCTTTCAGGGGCACATTGGTACAGTCTTTTGTTTAGTAAATCTTCACACTTGACTCAAAGTACCTGTGCATTGATAAATGATACCACTATGGATTGCTTAAAGAACAAACTTTTGAAATTACTCATTCAAAGTTTCAGATTACACAGCTATGAAACTCAGTGGAAGGCCATTGACAATCTCTGTGTCCTCACTTAAACTATTTTAAATGTTATTGTGGAGGAACAACCTTTTGGCTTCCTCACACAGCAAAATTATGTTGCCTTTATATTTTCCCATCTTGGAGCATCAATACATTCAGAAAATGGAAAACAGAGAGGAAAAAGTGCAGCAGAAGAGTAGGATATACTCAAGTCCATAACCCTTTCAGTTCACTACACAAGTCAGCTGCGGATTCATGATTTCAGTCCTGGCAGCTCTTGACAACTTTCCCTTTTTGTTTCAATACCAGGGTATCACTCTATTCGCTTTCACACTTGTGCTGACATTTTTGAAATAGTTCGTTTCAAAAAAGATTTGTAGAGAAAGAGTGAGAGAGATCAACCTAAAACAATTAGGTTATACTGCAGACTCTGCTGGAGTAAGAACAAATCAAATTGCTTGTCTGTCATCACTTTCACCATTAACTGCACCGACAACAACCCTGAAGGCCACAGTTTACCTTCTTAACAAAGGTTGTGAGGTCCTCAATCTTACCCCCTAAATGACTGCATTTCACAAGATTTTTTTTTTCTTTTTCTTGTAGCAGTTCTCAAAGTTTATAATAACCTGCTGCCTTGCTTTGTTTCAAAGCTCAGCTGCTGAGAGCTGCAGCATGTGGCTGGCCCTAACCCAGTGATGAAGAAGACACATTAGCCTCACTTATTCATCATTTCCCATACTGTATGTTCACTAAAAAGCAATGCCATGGCTTTTAACATGGCCGCATAGCCATGACAGTCACTTTTCAATGTGGTGTCCTTAAAGGTAGTCATGAAACTCAGTCTGGCAGCCACCGATAGCATAAGTTGAACAAGGGCAGATGTTGTCTTCTTGTAGTTACAGAAAAACTTGCCTTATCCTGAGAGAGACAATTGGCCCCTCTAGCTCAGTATTCTTTATAATGGTCTACAGCCACTCTCCAGAATTTTGAATAATGCAGTTGTCCTTAGTCTGATCTTAAGATCCCAGATATTAGCCTCAGGATCTTTAGCATGCAAATCCATTGCCATGATATGTCATGATCCAGCCACTTTTATTTCAGGTATACGTTCCATCTCAGTGTGGTCTACAGCTAGTCCCTGCTTCCCCCCCCCTACCCCCCCGCCCCCCGGATCATGCTGAGGCTGCAAAATGATCAGATTTGCTGGAGGAGTCTTTCTGCTTTTCTTTCTGTAAATCAGAAGCAAACTAGGAATGCTGCAACTTAAGACTGAATTAACTGATTCCTTTAATTGCAAAATGTCCCCATCCTTGTCAGGATGGAGAAGAGAGTGATGAAAGAGGATTTCAATTAGCTCTACCCAGATATTTATTATTTAGATGTATTTCTGCCTTTTGTTCAGAAAGACCATGTGCATAGTTTTCCCTGTTCCCATTTTTCTCCACAACAGCAAGCTCATGAGATAGGTTGGCCTTTGAGAGAGAGCAACTGGCCCCAAACCACATAGTGAGCTCACCATTGGCTAAGGGGGGCAGTGCCAGTCCAACACCTTAATCACTATCCCACATTGGTTCTTGGAAACACAGAATATGGGGACTGTGAGGTCCTTGGTACTTTCTGAAATATTTTCTTATATTGGGAATCTGGGGATTTTCATATGCAAAGCATGTATTATACCATTGACATCTCATCTTTTTTAGACTGGTACATGAGCTCTGTCCTAGGGAAATTTCACTATTTGTTCCCACTTAATATTCAGCATGCAAAAGGACAGGGCAAACTCAAGTCACTTCCACACTATCACCGTTTTCACTCCTTAATCCTTTAAAAGCAGTTTGAAGATGACTGAGAATGACAGAGAACACCGCAAAAGAGAAATAAAATAACTTGCTTTCCACACCCTTCTCTCCACATGTTTAATTATGTCCTCATGTTCTGTCCTTTGGTTGTATACAAAAAAAGTGGTTCCTATGAAAATGGGCTGCAAAACCTTCAATCTTTCATTTTGAAAGAGCTGAAGCCTATGAGCTGGAAGAATGAAACAGGAGTACCTGCAAATAAAGAGAGACAGACAGACAGACTGACAG
>QLTV01002691.1:1527556-1541633 GCA_003457575.1 Thermophis baileyi
TCCTTTCCTTCCTCTCCCCTCTCCTCTCCTCTCCTCTCCTCTCCTCTCCTCTCCTCTCCTCTCCTCTCCTTCACATACTGTTTCTCAAAAACATTTTATTCTAAAATAAAATCCCTTCTTCAAAGGATCTCTCCCCTGTGTTGGGTGAGGCTGACATTGCTTCCACTACAGAATCTGGCTTATGTGGTGTGCTACAGTATTAGAATAGAGAGATCCAAGTATATAAGAAGCCTAATGATTAAATCAGGATCGGAAAGAAAGGAAAGAATGAAGAAATGGAGGAAGAGGTGCCATGGCTCACCCTTTTCCCTTTCCAAAAAGTGAAAGGAAAACCCCCCCACAACTATACTTTGTGGGTTTTCATGTAGTCACTTTACATTCTGCTTGATAATGTACCGTGCCCACTGCACTATTTGAAAGCAGCAGGGCTATTTTCCCCATTCTAATTGATGAACAGCTGTGCAGTAATAGACTACAAAGCATAGCTTCACTGATCTCTCCTCAGGCCACCCGAGGAACTGAAGGCTCCACAGGGAATCCAACAAGAATGAAAGTCTCCCCCTTTCATTATTATTTTATTTTTAAATAAATAAATAGATTTTCAAAATATCCTCTTTCCCCCTCGTTCTTTTAGCATTTCATACCAGCAATAATTAACTCCAATTTCTCCTTGGAGAGAAAGCAGCTGCTCTGGTTCAGCCCATCCTATTGCTCTATCATGCTTAACGTCAGTCAAATGTTAGTGAAATAATTCTCTCTTCCTTCCCTCTCCATCTCGCTCTCTTTTCTTTGGCTTGAAAGAGAATCAGTACTACTTTCATTCATTATGGGGTAGTATTGTATTTTGTTTATGTACTTATTTTATAGCAAACTTCCCTGCTGAACCTCTTCAGTAAAAGCAGAGACTGTTTACCTGAGGTTTTGTCACCATAATAGAGAACTACATCCTCCCTCTTCTTGCTAAATCTTCAAGGTTCACACAGTACCACTAAGGAAAGCATAGCCAATGTACTACAATAATTAAAGACTTAAATGGGGAAGATCCAAGGATCAACTTCCACACAACTCATACAGCTCATTGGGTGACACTGGATGAGTCTTTGTCTCACAGCCTGTCAGCCATAACACATTTTACCATACTTTATGAGACACATACTATCATCATCCAAATAACCTTCCAGGCCATGATTCCAGAAATGTAATTGTTCTGGTCAATGCCATTTATGTATCCATTCATTCACCTAAATTATAACTCCTTTCCATTTACCGTATATAACTACAGCTAATTGGTGCAGCTAATCCCTAAACCTGTCCCAGGATAAATCATTTTAATGCCCGTTTTCACTGACATTGCCATAGGCTGAACATAGAAATTTCTTCATGCAAAACATAAGTTTTGTCCCTGATCTTCTCACAGGAAGATGCTTTGAAATCATATTCAGTCTACCAAATAAGCTTCTACAAATAGCAGTGAGAAACTCTTTTTATATGGTCTGATCTAAATGCTGTAGCTTAAGAATCTACTACAGTTCATGACTGAGCCATCATAGACTCTGCACAGAACTATCTACTTAAGAATCTGTGTTACTTCAAAAGAAGAATTGCGTTTACCAGATTTGAAATTGTATTTTACTGCTTGTTATTTTGTCTGGATGAAAGAATGGAAGTTACTGAGAAACAAGTGACTTTTAGAGTTAGAAGATCACAACCTAAAGTTTGGGTCAGGAGACAAAGACAAATGGTTGACATTCCTGGAGATATTGGAAAATCATCAAGGGTAATTTAAAATTAAATCAAGAAAGCAATTAATAGGAAAAGGATATAATTGTCAATGGCTTTTCCAATTACAGTTATCAGAAAAATGGACAAAAAGACTTTATAGTATAAAGCAAAGTAAGGCAGAATTTGAAGTACAATTGTGTACTCATAATGGACATGAAATTGCTAAAATGTATAAATTCTTGCTGAAATGTGAAACAGAGGAAGTACAGTTTAAGAACGTATGATAAAATGGGCTAACAATTTTGATTATAATATGCAGATGGGAAAATAGATGGGTAAAAGAGTTTAAATTTACACTCTGTTATGATCTCAAAGAGAACTTTTGTGCATGATGTATCATTGGTATATGAAGCCAGGTAAATTATCTAGAATTTATAAACACATTTTTAAATGTATATTGAAAATGTGAACAACATGAAGGGACATTTTATCTTGCTTAGTGGTCATTAAAAGAGCACAAATAATGGATTCAAATACATACAAGAGATTTTAAAAATCAGTATTCAATTAAAGCCAGAACTTTTCCTTTTTAGGACTAACGGATAAACAGAAAAAAGCTATGGAATATTATTTTAGTATATGATTACTGCAATGAGATTATTATATGCACAAAGATTCGACACTACCCACCATGGAGGAAAAACTGGTGAAATTGACTGATCTTGCTGAGATGGATATGCTAACTTCTTTGATTAGAGAAAAGACATTTACATTTATTTATGGCAGGAAACCTCTTATGGACTTTTTGAATAAAAGTGGGGAAAAATGAATTTGTGATTTACAGCTTTGATGATTACACAGGATAGATTATAGAAAGAAGAATGTTAGATGTAACTTTAGCAACAGTGGTTAAAATAGAACGTATTTATAAAATTGCTGTGAAGAATATCAGAAGTCACTTATTAATATCTTTTTTTCTTTTCTATTTCTCTTTTTTTCTTGCACTTTTCACTTTCTTTTTGATTTCTCTTTTACTATTTTTCCCTTACTTTATATTAGTTTGTATTAGTTTTAATCTTTTATAAATTTTTAATAAAAATATTAAATGAATCTATGCTAATTCAAGATATTTTTATGGTAGGGCAATGAAACAAAGAAATATTAACCCCTTCTTGTCAGAGAAGTAATATAATTACTTTTTTACATTCTCGCAAAGATCTGCTGTGAGGGAATGACCACAGTTTCACACGTCCACTCAAATGAACATTTTTGTTGCAACTTTTAGAATTCTCAGATCTCAACTTCTGAAAAGCAATACAGTAGAACCTCTGGTCACGAACGCTTCTGACCATGACCAAATTGGGTTCCGACCAAAAAATTCACTTTTTTTTTCGCGGCCATTTTTTTTGTAAGTGCCAAATTTCCAAAATTAGTTTGGGTCACGACCAAATCGGTTTGCGACCAAAGTTATGGAACGAATTATGGTCGTGACCAGATGTACTGTGGAAATTCTTGTAAGTTTAGTGCAATAAGATATTCAAAACAAGGGGCAGAAGTTCATGCATGAAGAAGTTCAGGTATGAATAGGAAAGAAATCTTTCTGAATGTGAATTTCTACAAAGCATTATGAAAACATTATAAAGAAAAGCAGTGAGGAAAATCAGTCATTTTCTAGATAATTCATGATTTTTAAAAAGTGGAATTCTCAGCTGTAACTTTAAAAAGAATCCAATTCTACTCCCTCAAAAATCACATCAAACATTACATTTCATGAGGATAATTAAATTATTTTATGTTATAGCTATCAGATCATTAAAATCATATTTGTTTTCAAATCTGAGGAAGAAATGTCTTGTCTGTGTCTGTGTATTAATTCCTAGAGGACAGGGGACTTCCTGCAACATCTATATATGTTAATATAACCCTAGCGGTATAAAAATGGATGCCATCCATACTGCTGTAATCAGTCGAAAATTTGAAACTGACTTTGCTGGATTGTAGATGTCACTCCTTCTCCCTACCCCCATTCTTTTAGCCTATTCTTATTACACTTTTTAAACAAGAACTTAGAATGGGATGTAAGAACCTGAAAGCTCCTGTCCACTTCTGAGTTTCAAGCCAAAAAGGTCTGCTTCATCCTCCATCAGCAATGACAGGGCACTATAATACCATTCTATTAGAAATGGAACTTGTCTCTGGGATTCAACAAGATAATAAACTAGTCAGTTCGATCAAGCACTGATAAGGGTCTGGAGTAGACAAGGACAGATTGGAACAGATTTGGTCAAGAAATAGAAGTGATGAAACCAAAGCTGGCAGCTATGAGGAAGAGATTAACAGGAAAGGTCACTGTGGAATATAGTTCTCAAGCTGAGGATGCTTCTGTTTGACTGTGAAAGAAGAGTCTCAGATCTGAGGTTGTGGTTAGGGGGCTTCCCAAATGATTCACCATGGGGGGGAATCCATTCGGTCAGATCCCACTGTTTCATTTTATAGATTCTACAACTGAATTGAGTTTACATTCCATCCCATTTTCTTCACTAAAACAGAGCGAGGGTCCCAAATTCTCAAAAGACAGTTGACAAGGATATGGAGGATGCCCTAAAACAATATGATGAAAATGAACTAATTTTAGAAATCTCATAATAATTTATATTGAAGTGACACCTGATGGCAAAATAGTTGTAGTTTAAACAAAATGATAGCTGTAAGGTGATGGCACAGATCAGAGTCAGGCTGCTTCTTACAGGGTGTATAATGAAACTGAACTGGAGTGATCCCCTCTACACACCCCAAAATTCCCCAAAATTCTAAAAGAAGCTATTAACAACATTAATAACAACAATGCACTAGCACTGATGATGCTACCTAGTTTGAATAATGAAAAGTCTACAAGAAAATTACCAAGCTCAGAAGGCGCCAAGTACCTCTCATTTTAACCCTGAGCTACAAATATTCTCCTTTGAAGGCCGTTTGATTCAGGGGTGGATTCTAACTTACCTTGCTACCGGTTCGCTTCCTCCCGTGCTGCGTGGGCACACCGCATGGGCGGCGCGCGCTTCGCGTGCACGCGCATGCGCAGTGCAAAAAATAAAAAAAATCCCCCCCAAAAAAACGCCAAAAACAAGATGGCGACGCATGCGCAGTGCCGGAAACTTGGCTTCAGCGTATGCGCAGAAGAAAAAAAACCTGGAAAAAAATTCAAAAAAAAATTTCCCCAAAAAAAAAATTCAAAAAAAATTCAAAAAAAAGATGGTGGCGTCGGACCGCCGAACCGGCTCCGTGACGTCATCGTGACATCACCAGTGGGTCGCTACTGGTTCGGGCGAACTCGTCTGAACCTGGAGGAACCCACCTTTGGTTTGATTCCATGGGAGTTTATTTCTAAGTATGTATCCTTAGGATCTGAGACTTAGTCCTGGTACTGGAGATATCATTGTTTTAGTAGAACTTTGTTATAAAGAAAACATTTCTTTGGATTTTGCTCATCCCTTGAAATTCATTACAATAGCCAGTAATATACAGAGGAAGCCAAATTAAAAGGAACCATGAATGAGATATTTCCCAGGAATTGAAACCATTTCCCGGGAACTGAGACATACCTCAGAAATACCACGCTGTCATATTCCTTCATTGCAATGCCCAATATTTTGACAGCACTAAAATCATTAAACTTGGTAGAGCCCCAGGTTCATCCTGGGACCATCACATTTCTGCTGTGACCACCAAGAGACATTCTTTTGTAAAAGAGAAAGAATGAATTTTAAGCAGGCAAATTATTGGAACTGGTGAGAAGCTTTAACAGCAACTTTAGTATCCTGCAATTTTGCACATTAATTTTTTAAAAAAAAAATCACTATAGTGCTTATTGTATGAGGCTAAGCTTTCCACTCTTCAAACTATTAATAAAAGTTTCCCATTGAGAAGACAAATACATGTTTGATTCATTTTTAATCCTGTGCCAATACATTTGACTAAAGCTGTTTGCTGTTTCAGTGACAGGATTTAACTTGCCCTTCCGTACTCAGGGTTCTGATTATTAATAGCCTTTGGAAAACACTGATGGGGCCATCAAACTATACACTGGTCATCCCACTCCTTCCTCCCTTTTAACTATAAAGAATGGCACTCAAGCTTACTTTACTAGCAAAAATAACCTTAAGAAACCTTCTCATTATCTCCAGTGGGGAAAAAGTTCAAGTGGCAGCAAAAAAAAAAAAAACCCAGTAAAGAACCATAAATATCAGAAATATATCAATCAGCTACTGAAGTCATGTTTAGAATTAGGAGCATAGGAACCTGTCCTATTTTGAATCATAGCTTGCTCCAAATTATTTGCACTGGAGGTATAAAAACCGAACTGTTGTCAAGCCATTTCCTTAGCTTTAGGTGTCATTGTTAATGGGACAGAAGGCAAATATAAAATACAAATCTAGAAATCATATTATCTATGTTTAACTTTTTGACATTCAATATAAATTATATTAAATTCAGTGTTTTACCAAACCTTTCTACTTCTTAATTTGGGCCTCACATATTTGGAAACTAACAGACTCTTGCAAGCTTGAAATTTTATAGGAAGAAAGTTTCCACGCCCAATTGTCCATTATACATTAAGATAAATACACATATTTTGGTTCTTTTTTTATCCTATGCATTAAGCCCTTTGCACAATAGACTACAACTATTATTTCACACCTTAATTTCTCTTCCACAGAAAACATATACCCATCACCTTCTGTTGTTCCTCTTGGGTTTTGTTTCCAAATCTCAACATACAAGTCTTTCTTTTCTAGATGTAATTCAATCAGGGGTGAAATTCAAAAATTTTCCCAATGTGTCCATTTTGTCAAAAAACAAATTAAAATTGTGCCTTTATAATTGAAAGCCAAAACGAACTTTTTATTGCATCATCAGAAAGAGATCTAAGAATCTGGATCCCTCATTTCTTTCAAGAACAGATCATGAGACCATTTCATCAGTAGATTCTTCAAATTCTTAGATCTCTACTTTCTGATGATACCTAAAATGTATCTTATATAAAGGCCTCTAAAACTTCTTTCATAGATATTATTCCCAAACCTACATTGCATATATCTTCTGGGTTACACACATTCTAACCACTGAAAGCTTTGCCCGCAAATGGTTGCTAATAGTTCTTGTTGTTATGGGATAGTAACATATATGTTTTATTTTTTTGTGTTTATATGTTTTATTTTTTTATGATGTAAGCCGCCCAGAGTCCTTCGGGAGTTGGGCGGCATATAAATTTTATAAAATAAATAAATAAATAAATAGTGCAGCGTTGTTCATTTTGTTAAATGTACTTTTATTGGTCAATGACTGAAATAAAGTTTTGACTATCTATAGCAGGGGTCTCCAACCAGGGGTGGGTTCTAGCTTACCTCACTGCTGGTTCGCTTCGTCACGTGCTGTGTGGGCACGCGCGCCGCGCGGGCGCACACACACAGTGCTAAAAAACCAGCTTCTGCGCAAAAACAAAATGGCAGTGCCTACGGCACCACCGAGAGAGCCGGTTCGGGGGGGTGTCCAGCCAGTCATCGCTGCCAGTTCGGTGAGTGGGGGGAAATTCCCTCTACTGGTTCTATACAGCTGGTCCGAACCAGCAGGAACCCACCTCTGTCTCCAACCTTGGCAACTTTAAGACTGGTGGACTTCAGCTCCCAGAATTCCTCAGCCAGCAAAGGTTGGAGACCCCTGATCTATAGACTACTGCATGTCTCAATTTTGAGCTACTTGATCTATCTTTCTGAAGAAAAATAAGCATCTACAAATCAGAGGTGGGATTCACTTACTTTCCCTACCAGTTCGCAAATGTGAGCGCGCATGCGCAGTGCTCGCACGTTACATCCGGGTGGGTGGGCGGAGCCTCCCGCAGTCGCCGCTACCAGTTCGTGCGATCCAGAGAGAACCGGCTGAATCCCACCACTGATCTACATGAACTGACAGATTCACGGTCCTGATAAAAGTGACAAGAGAGGAGATGGAGTTAGCCCAAGGGGTGTTTTCTACCCGGAATCTGGATTTCATTTCAACAAATCTCTCTTTGCATTGTGTCGCCTACTAATGAAAGGATTGCAGGTCCTTTTTGGATTTCCTGCCCAAATGATCTTGCCCTAGATCTGTAAATGAATCAGATTTATTGTTGGAACCAGAGACATAATAAAACAAGGAGTCTTTTGGAATTACAGCAATGAAACAAAAAAGTTTACATGTTTTATTTATTTATTTTATTTATTTATTTTGTCAAGCATGTATTAGATAACAGATATAAGTATAAACATAATTATGAATACATGAAATGGATACGAATAAAAGGGGACATTAGGACAGGGACGGTAGGCACGGTGGTGCGCTTATGCACGCCCCTTACGGACCTCTTAGGAATGGGGTGAGGTCAACAGTAGACAGTCTAAGGTTAAATTTTTGGGGGTTTGGGGAAGAAACCACAGAGTCAGGTAGTGTATTCCAGGCATTGACCACTCTGTTGCTAACCCTAACCCTAACCCTAGCAAATAACATGTAAATAACAATATGGTAGTCTTAAATGTCTATTCAGAATTGCAACATTAATTGACTAAAACGTCTAACCCTAAAACTACAATGAACTACTGTAGAAGTCTGGCAATTTTAAAAGATAATAAAATAAAAATAGCCAATTGGGAAGTAATAGTAATAATGATAACACAAGGATCACCGGCCTATATATATTATGCTTCCTTTAGTTGTGTACTCAAGCAAAATATTTGCCAAGTAAAGTTCACAATATGAGAGATGTGGACATTTGTCTAGGACGGAAGATCTATGAAGGGTTTACATTGAGTTAAGTTTTAACACAAAGAAAGAACTGAGGAATCCCTCTCTTCTTCTCCACTTCCCCAAGCTGATTATTATTTTGTTATTTAAGTGATAATATACCAACCTAAGGTTAAGGAGAAATTATATGTGCTGATAATCTCCTAGTGGTCTCCATTGTAATATTCCATTATAGTGTATGTTAATCACAGCATTAAGTAAAATGTGCATACTTGTGGTACTGTCAAATACCAAAGGAAATCAAAAGACACAGGAGGTGCCTTGCAATTGTTTTAACCATTAACGGCTCTTAAGAAACACAATATGACAGCTGGGGGTGAAGGAGGAGGAAGGGAAAAAGAAAAGGAATGAGGTTTTGTAAAGGTATGCAAAGCAGGGCTGATCACTGATGTGTGGTAGAAACTCCCTAAGGCCTCTTTTTAAAATATAGAGTCTATAGAATGCATTTCAAATAGTGTCGCTTTGAAAGGAAAATCTGAAGTAGCAGATTACAAGTCACCATTACCAAATTTAAGTTAATTTTTCACTTTGCAATCTTCTGAGAGAATTTCCCTTTTGTTAAAAGGCGTACGGTATAGTTCTTCTGATTCCCTTTCCTCCTCTTCTGCCAGCTTTAGCCCTCACATGATTTGGCAAGCCCTATCACTATAAGGTTGTGGGTTTTTTTTCCCTCCCCTGAAAAAAAAGTGTTGAGATTTTAATAGCTAATAATAGGAAGCAACATAAAAGCACAAATCCAATTTAAGTGAAAGAGTTCCTGTGTAAGCATTACTTGTCAGTCTTTGGTCGTACTGTATGGGGACCAGCTTGAGAGCAGTGGCAGCAATGAAATATAAAGTCCAGATTTAATTCTGATACAGAGAAATACAATTTCAAAACTGGACGTCTTATCATAGGCATGTCCCATTGGAGAACTCATTTCCCTAGCAAAAGCCTGTCACTGCCATTATATTGTACAAGGAACCAATTTACTACTACAGCTAAACAGGGTTACCAGTGCTGTTGGAACTTAAGCATTTGAAGTTATCGCTACAAGGGGGAAAATAGCATTTCAAATGTCAGTGAAATGCGAAGGTATAATTGAAAAGTATCAATCAGAGAAGCTAGAGAGTTTAGAAAGCAGAAACCTTTGCCCCCCCTCCTTCCTTCCTTCCTTCCTTCCTTCCTTCCTTCCTTCCTTCCTTCCTTCCTTCCTAAAGATTTCTGCCAATTCCTTATTCAAATATCAAGACATGAATTATATTTTTATGGTTTCTTCTACACACTTCAGTGACTATAATTTCACTACACCAGGAAGCTTATCCTAATCATATCCAAAACTACCATCTAAAACTCCCCCCCCCCCTCAAAAAAAAGAAAACCAAACAGATTTAGATGTTCTTTTGTTTTCATTATTCATAATTCCCTATGCAGCAAAAATAAAATTGTATACCTCAATCTAATGGCTATTTCATACACAAGAAATGGAAGGTTCTCCCTTCCCTGCTCCAGGTGGCATGGCTCCATTACTTCCTGTTTTGTCAAAAGGCAGTATGAGGTGACCACTATAATATTGAACTTTTCCATTCACAATTTAACATATGCTCCACTGTCAGTATTCTGTATTTTCCCCACCATTTCATTGATTGCTGGGAATCAAAAAGAGCAATGCTTCCTGTCATGATATAATAAATTTCACATTACAGAAGTGGTGGGGCAAATTTCAGAAGATTCTGCTATTTTTAATGGAAGATCTGTGTTCCTTGTAATTCCAAGCATAGTTGACCTTCATAAAAGTCTGTATTTTCTTTCTTGAAATTCATTTGTAAAGAATCCAAAGGCTGCAATATGCTGACATAACCCATTTGAATAACAAACAGAAAATGTTTGGTCGCTTCATAGACATTCATGCAAAGAACAGAAAAAGAATGATTTGGACATCTGGCTTATCCATAATAAATGTTATAATAACCCAGCTAACCAATTTGACCGAACCAAAGCAATCTTCTGCAGGTATCATCCAAACTTAATGTATTCCTCAAAATTCTTTTCCCCAACTTTATTGTCTCTCAACTTCAGGTCTCAGAATCTTCTGTCTTCTCAGTCTCTTCCATTATAAAGGACCATACAGTTATTGTCAGCTGTGGAACAAATATGGAAGTCCACAATTTAAAAAAAAAATTATACACATCAATTTGGGTATTGATTGTTACATACTTAACATTGATGATCCAATCTGTGCTATCTATGACAGACATCACTATTTTTGGATGCAAACTACTTTTTCAGCTTTTTTAAAAAGCTGCAGCATTATTTCCTGTTTGCAATAAATGATCATTTCAGTTTAAAAAAAAAAAGCAGTGAACTCTCACTCATTAATCGGGCCGCTGTTTAGGAAAAAAATTACTCCCATAGTGCCAAAATGGGTCCAGCCAATTACTAATCTCTTGTTTCAGTCTATCCCTTTAGTGCTTGACAGACAAATATAATTACACTGAGGTTGGAGAAAAGGAGTGCAACAGTCAAATGAATGAAATTATGTGCACCCTATACAACACAGCACACTGAATGAGCCATGTTTCTATTTCTGATCTCAATATGTTGGCAGGTATACTACATCTCTTTCTTCCTCTACAGCTGTATCTATACTTCCTTTCAACAAAGACACTCAACCCTGCTAAGTCTATTTTCACAATTTCGCATCCTAGCATAGGTCTATGAGTTTCATATTGATGACTGTTGCCTGAGTAAGGGGTGTGACCACCTCCTGAATATAACACGCAAACTTTCTTAAATCCAAAGGATTATATCCCAGCTGATGAACTTGAGTTGGTGGCACAGTGCAATTCGTGAGGAAGGCCTATTTTCTGCTTGGGATGAAGCAACTTCCCTGGCAGTGGTTAATGCCTGCAACAGACTGAAGAGAAGCTGCCAACATTCAAAAACTCTGATGAAGTGAGCCAACCTCAGACTAATAATTTTATGTCTCAATATAAAGTGGAAGAAATTACATAAAAATAGACCATTTTTAACAGTATGGTATTCTGCTATGAGAGGAGGCTTAATAACACAGTTGCCATATGAACATCTTTCTCCTATCTACAGTACCTAACTTTAGCACAGCCCATATGTCTATTTGTCTGATAACTGAACTTAACTGAGAGAGCATTAAATGGAGAGGGAGCTCTTAACACTTAGTGCCTCAAAGGGGGAAAAACACTTTAGGGTGAAACACCTACCAATGGAGTACACCTTTTGTTGTAACCTTCGGAGAAAAAAATGAGACTCAAATTAGCACTTGCTTTGGAATGGTGCCCCAACAAACTGTGATGCTCAAACACATACAATACACACGATGCCATTTACAGTCAACTGTGGCTTAAGACAAACACCAGGTTTTTAAAGTTTAAAAAAAAATGTTTCAGAAAGGAATGGCTTCATTGGGAAACCTCATTTACTCACTTTTACAGCAGGGAGTAAATATTTCAAAGCAGGTTTTGGAATTTTTTCAAAGACCTGTACAATATGGTTGGCCAGAGGAGATAGTAAAAAAAGGGACTGCATGTGTGTGTGTTTGTGGTAAATATTACATAAAGCCGTTCTCTATGCTCATCGTGTTGCCATCTAGTGGCAGAAGGGCAAATCCATTTGTATGGAAACCTAAGTGGCAAATATCAAACTGTTTTTCAAGATAAATGCCAAGAAATCAGTGTAGACAAAATTAAATTTTTGCAATACCTTGCTAGCATATTGGTTGTTAGGAGTTAGATTAATCAGCAAAATGTAGTCAAAAATCCAAGGCTTTTTAAGTTGCCGCCACCACACTTCTTTTTAAGTTATTGATGGGCCCAGAAATCCAACTCCTACCATGCATTTTGTACAAGAGATCTGGATTATCTTCCTGTAATTGCTCAAATAATCACAGAGTATTATTTCCAGAGAGAAAATAAAAGCTGCCTTCAGTGGTCTGCCTGAAGATGTCTTCTCCTTTCTCTCTTCATGATGATTTCTACTTCCTGTGAAGTCCACAAGCATTATGTCATTTGTTTCTAATCTAAGATATTCATTTGTGTACACTAAGTTCCCCAAAGCTATCTTTTGACATATGAAAATAAATACAGTATATCCCGTATATATGCACACCTTAAAACATCCTTATATGACGTTCTTCAGCCATGAAAAACAATGAGCATCAAGGTTTTCCAAAGAAGTCAGCAGTCAAGCGGGATTGAAGTCGTTCAAGATGTCATTAAATATACACTTCAATAGTTTTGTTTCTGTTGCAAGAAACCAGTGATATAAAAGCAATGGATTTTGATGAGAGAAAATTTCAAAATGGTGTCCACTCAGCATTAAGTAGATTAGCTGTGCATATTTTAAGGTATATTTTTGATGTAGAAAAATGGATGCTTTCAGAACCATCTTTTTCCAGTTATTACTGGAAATATGAATTCCAAAAACAATGTGTTTCTAAAAGCAGATAAAAAAAATAACCCTAGGTATGTTTAAAAAGTAGCATTCATATCAAAGGTCCTTGTGTTATAAATTCTGTAATAGGAAAATTTGCATAATAGCATCAGGTAACTTTCCATTTCAAAAACTTATCTAGGAAATGTGTGTTAAAAGCTGCATGCAGAAGGACTTTCATACAAAAGTTTGAAATGTTAGGAATAAGAGTTTTTGATGGCACATTTAAAAACTTTTCTAAGAGCATAGTAAACCTGAATATTGTTTTACTCATGTGAACAGCAGACCATGTTTTTCTAGTCTGAACATCCCTAATAGATGCACAATTCAGCTACAAGGACAAGGAGAGGCATAAACTGTATAGCTCTATCTCTTCTTTAGCCTTGTATGTTGTGCTTGTAACTGTCCCCCTTTAGCTTTGCTTGTTGGAGAGTTCATATGTCTGCAAGAGCAAGAATCTCTCAAACATCTTCAGTGCTGGCAAAAAAGATTGAAATATTGGCTTAAAATTCCTTAACAGATTCCACTCTATCATCTTTTTTAATTAAATTGTTTTTTTTTAAATCAAGCCTCCGCACCAACTATTATGCTAATGCAACATTAATGTTAAGACTTTTCATTGGAAGCATGTCAAGAAATTCAAGAGCTATTGTTCCCACAGCAACCATATTTTATCAATCTGCCACCAGTATGTAGTAGGCTTGTTTGAGGAGAGCATGCTCTGGCAGTTGCCAACTTTCTATGTATCACTTAAGTATAATTTCACTTAGGCAAGGAATAGGGGGAGGATTCTTCTCATCCCCAGCTGCATTTTGTGACCATACACAAAGAAGATGAAGGACGAGAAAACTGCTCAGTTTTTCATCACTTGGTGCCCTACTCCCAGGGGTGGGTTCCTCCCGGTTCGGACAGGTTCGATAGAACTGGTAGTGGCCCACAGGTGATGTCACAATGACATCACCGAACCGGATCGGTCAGTGCCAGTCCGTGGGCACCGCCATCTTTTTTTTTTTTTAATTTTTTCGGGAAAAAATTTTCGGAATTTTTTTTTTGGAATTTTTTGCTTGTTTTT
>QLTV01002691.1:1561058-1572280 GCA_003457575.1 Thermophis baileyi
TTTCGCCAAAGAGATCTTTTTTTGGATTGAAGCTTCCTTATTTTTATGGGTAATTTGTTTTTCTTGGTTTTGGTGGTTATTAGTGGTACGTATAGTTTGATGACTCTTTTGATTTCGAGCAAAAAGATATTGTAGTAGTCTTCGATAGTATTACAGCCAGAGAATAGTATTTGCCAATCAAGAGATGAGAGGTCAGTGTCTATGTTATCATAGTTGGCTTTTTTAAAGTTATAATTGGATATCCTATTATTATGCTGATTTTTATAAGGACGTATATTAAGACAAAAGTCAATCATGCTGTGGTCGCTGTTGGAAAAGGGTTCTTTTATTTGTATTTTGTAGTAGTCTTCGATAGTATTACAGCAAGAGAATAGTATTTGCTAATCAAGAGATGAGAGGTCAGTGCCTATGTTATCATAGTTGGCTTTTTTAAAGTTATAATTGGTTATCCTATTATTATGCTGATTTTTATAAGGACGTATATTAAGACAAAAGTCAATCATGCTGTGGTCGCTGTTGGAAAAGGGTTCTTTTATTTGTAGTCCATAAATTGAGTGTAGACTGTTGCAGAAGATGAGATCGAGGCAATTGTTGAGTCTAGTGTTGTTTGTTACTAGTTGTATTGTATACTATTGTATACTATTGTATACTATTGTATACTATTGTATACTATTGTATTGGTCTTAACTGCATGGTGTCCAAATATGGGCTGAGTTGGGCAACCTTGATAAATATGCATAAACCTTATGTAGAGTTCTACCACAGTACCAGTCTTCCTGTTTTCAAATCACTTGCAAACCATTCTGCAGTTCATTCATGTTGTTCTTATCATCTCCAAAACAAAAATGTGTTTAGACTATTGCTTATACATTTGTGAGTTTAGAGCTCAAAGAAAGTATCTTCAGCCAATCTTTGCTCATTCTGAGCTAGAGAATAGCTACAACCCAGAAAGGGCCCACCAATCACAGTTCATTCTTCCTGCTTCTAAAACATCAGTCACTGAATTTATTACCTATGACATTTCCAGTGTTTTATGGGTTAACAAAAACAGATTTCCCCCTTCCCTCACAAAATGAGAGGCAAATTAGTTCCTACTTCGTATATTTAAACAAATACATGTGTGCATTCTTCCTGATAAGCTGCTGGGAATGAGGGGGAGGAGAGACAGAGGGATAGGGATAACAATTAAACCAAACAATTAAAAAGCAGGAGGAAATGTACTCAAAAACCTTAAAAGTCTTCATGATGTCAGACCAAAATGCTGATGAAGTGTTTTCCCAAGAGAGTGGCTCAAGATTTTCCATGAGCTGGACTCAAAGAAATGTGAGCCGAGAGGTGGAAATGCAACAACCCCACAGTCTCTGTGAGAAATGACCACCGACACAGGATAAGCTAATTGGAAAGCATTTATCTGATGATTAAGTGAAATTGTAGAGAATGTTGGTTTTCTAGGATAGGAAAGAAACAGAATTTTGGAGAGCTTGTAGTCAATGTTATGTGAGTGGCTAATAGAGCTGAATCATGATAAAACTGTTGTTAAGGTTCAGTTTCTTGATCATGGAAATAAGACAGCAGGACTTAAAAAGCTCCTCTTGTAGGATAATCACATAGTACTAACACACTCAAACTTTTAAAAGGATTACTTTAGTCTTCAGATATGATGGCAATTTTGAAATTTCATTCATACTATTCCAGTCAACACTAAGAAGACCACCTTTGGAAAGGGAAAAGCCAAGAAAGACGCTGAAACATTAGAAAAATGCTAAGATTCCTCTAGCAGTCTAAAAAAGCAGCAAGCAGTTCAAAGCAAAAGCCAGAAGGGTACTAAAAGGTCTGGAAGGTGAAGTTGTAAAATGAAAGCTTAAAAGTATTAGAGGTTACAGGGAAGGAGTCAAGAGAGCAAAAATGGATGCTACATTACATGCATTTAAGCAGGAATTTATCCCTTAAGACAGAGGAAGCTTACTTGGTGCTCTCCAAATATTTCAGAAAACAATTCACATCAATTCCAGGTTGTATGACCAGTGGCCAGAAAGGAACCACTGAATTCTGATACAAGGAAAATCTCCCAACCTTCAAATCTCCTTCATTCAGGCAATGTAGTCCAGTCCAGCACACATACACACACACGCACAGAGGGGGGGAAGGGGAAGGGAGAGGGAGGGAGGGACAGAGAGAGAGAGAGACAAACAGACACACACACAGAGAGAGAGAGACACACAGAGACAGAGGCAGAGAGGCAGAAGGAGAGTTTCAGCCACCCTGCTGCCCACAGACAAATCCTATAGCCATTCCTACTATTCCTAACATCTCCCCCTTTCGCTTTTCTAGTCAGTTACATGGACTCCAGTGTGGGACATAATAGGAATGGTTGTTACAGATGAAGGACAGGTTAACTCCATTTCCTCCCTTTCACCCCATCATTTCATGGCAGCAATGGATAGTTCTGCATTATGAAAGTATCTTTCATTTTGGCAGAAAAATCTCTCAAAGTATATCAGAGCTAGTGTTGATACTGCTGTACACTCAGCCACTGACTAAAGGAAGGATCAGGAAAGAGAAGGAAAAATGTTTTGGAGTGGAAATGGGGACAGTTTGTTGGTACATGGGTGGTAGAAGTAGGGGCAAAACAAAAGGGAAAAAACCCAATTTAATTTCATTTGTCCAACTTTTGTCAAATAGGGAGCTGGGTCAAGAGTAAAACTGGCAGGTGTGAGTGAGTAATCAAAGACCTGCCCTTCTTTGTTCATGTGCAATGTGTGCAACGCGCACTAAAAAGAGGTAAGAGAGAAGCAACATAAAACTGAGGAGAAACTTCCTGACAGTGGGAAGAATAAACAAGCAGCTTGCCTTCAGAAGTCATGAGTGCTCCATCACTGGAGGCTTTTAAGAAGGGACTGGACAGCCACTTGTCTGGAATGGTATAGAGCCGTGATGGCGAACCTATGGCATGCGTGCCACAGGTGGCACACGGAGCCATATCTGCGGGTACGTGAGCCGTTGCCCTAGCTCAGCTCCAGTGCGCATGCGCGCACCGGCCAGCTGATTTTTGGCTGGCTCTGCCCATGCCACCCCCTCCCCTCCCAGGAGTCTCCACGTGGCCCGTTTTGTATGCCAGGTAAGTACAGGGCTTGCGCGGAGGCTCTGGGAGGGCGTTTTCAGCCTCTGGAGGGCCTCGGGGGGGGGGGGCGGGGGAGGCCGTTTTCACCCTCCCCAGGCTCCAGGAAAGTCTCTGGAGCCTGGGGAGGGCAAAAAATGGGCCTACCGGACCCACCAGTAGTCGTGAAACGGGCTGTTTCCGGCCTCCAGAGGGCCTCTGGGGGTGGGGGAGGCCATTTTCACCCTCCCCAAGCTCCAGGAAAGCCTCTGGAGCCTGGGGAGGGTGAAAAATGGGCCCACTGGAAGTCAGGAAACGGGCCGTTTCTGGCCACTGGAGGCTTCAGGGAGGCCTGCTAGGCCCAAAATGGGGCACGGGAGGAGGTCGTGCACACATGTGCGGAGCACAGGGGGTTGCAGATGCATGCACAGGGGGCAGGGCAGCACGGGAGGTCACGCACACATGTGCAGGGGCGGGGCGCATGGGGGCATTGAATTATGGGTGTGTGCACGCACGTGCACTAGCGCACGCGCACACACTTTCGGCACCCGAGGGAAAAAAGGTTCACCATCACTAGTATAGGGTCTCCCGCTTGAGCAGGAGGCTGGACTAAAAGACCTCCAAAGTCCCTTCCAACTCTGTTATTCTGTTAATCTGTTTAGTTGCCCACTTACGTCAGCCATTTTGACATCATTCACACCCTCCTCTGTCAGATGCCCCTGCATGGAGGATTCTCTCATATTTGTTTGAGTAACTGAACCAGCTTTCAAAGAAAATTCTATACTCTCCACTTCAGATGTTTTTAAACCAGCCCCTGTCCTGGCTTTTTCCACATACAGTACCTATTCATATAAAAGCAACAGTGGGGATGTGCCGGGAACATTTGACATTTTGCAAAGTATTGTGATTTCAGGACACTCATCTATACAACCAGAAAATTTTTTTCACAACATTTTTATATAGAGATCTCAACAAATGTCAGTGTCACATTCACCTCCTCCCTCCGCACATTTTCCTTTGAAATAATGTTCACACATCTGTTAAGGATAACTTAGGGTTAGCTTACATCTTCTCTTCCTTGTATTTCCATCCCTTCTTTGTTCCAATGAATTCAGGTTAGATATCAGAAACAAACTATAGGCTTTCCAGAGACAGTCAGACTATAGCTCCATTCCTCACTAATACCCTGATTAGTTAGGTTTCATGAGAATCATAGTTCGGTAATGCTGTGTCTGGAAGGTCACATGTAGCCTATTTTTTTAGTAAATATGAAGTTTCCAAGAAATCCATCATCCAGATGTTGACCTGCTTAGATATGTCTTGACAATGAAACATTTTGTTTCCCAACTCTATTCTTTGTTGTGAATCTTTATTGGTAAACACTGAATCCGTTCACTGGACACTTTGGCACAGGCATTGGTAAGGAAAATAAGCTATTATGGCCTCCTCAGAATGATCCATTTCTCCTGCAAAGCAATGTTCTCTGCCTTTTCTTTTTGTCCAATAACAAAGTTATTCTGAAACTCTCATCAAAACATAGAAGCTTTAAATAATGGACATGCTCCTCATTGTCCTTTCCGCTGAGATCACAGGTGCATGACCTTGTCCCCAGTGCAAAAAATCTGTTGTCATGGAAACTCCTTGGGATGCTGAATTGACAACAAGTGGCATTCAATCCAGCAGAGACACCTCTCTATTGCTTTTCCTTCCATCAGAAGAACAGTCCTGACCAAGGGTTAGCATTTAAAACTGAGTTCATGGCATTTCAATGACTAGGATGGCACATGGTTTTAGAATATATGCACCAAGTTAAAAAAAAAAAAGATTGTGATTTCAAAAAAAAAAAAAGGAACTGGCATATGTCATAGAGGAAGACTGGTATCAATGATATTGTAGTTTAATTTTGGACTATTGTTCAGTAGTGTTACAGGGAATTAAGGAACACATTCTTCAGTTATTAAAGGAGACAGTGACTGAAGGTTTCATAACATTTAACTAGCAGTTTGAAGAAAGTTTTCACTGGGTTTTTTAAAAATTCATTTATTCAGGTATTTAACAATCCTGCCTGAATGTTTAAACCGAAGTGTAAACTTTAATATAGTGTGGCCTGTCATCTTTTATTCACTTTTTTCTAAAGAATTAAGATTAGAAATTGGCAATTCCTGTCCCATGGGCTACATGCCATCCCCTACAATATCACCCCTTCCTTTTTGGGGGGACGGGGGAATCTGCAACTCGCACCAAAAGAAAAAAAAATTCAAAGTACATTCTTTGGTTACCAAATCTCCTGATTCTGATTAATTAATCTCAAGCCTGCTGCATATCCTTTTTCTGTAGTATCCATCTAGAACCGATTTCTATAAAATACAGTTGCAATTATAGTCAACTCATTACAGAGAATAGAATCTGTTCCTTTCCTTCAGGAAAAGGTACTTAACAATTGGCCTTTTTCAAGTATTTACATGATATTTTGTAATTAATCAAAAGGAAAGGCCAGAAAGAGAAAATTAATACTTAGAGCTAAATAGATAAATTAAAAAGTTATTTCATAGAAATAATAGGAGTGCAAATAGACATTTTATTTAATAGAATTAAATAAATAAAATTTAGTGACTAGAAATAGAATAATAAAATATATTAAGATACATTTTCCATTCAATTTTAAGGGATGTAGCAGTATAATAATATGAAACTTTTCCTAATAGCAGTGTGTGAGAAGGTTGTTCCAGCTTCAGGAAAATCCTGTGAAAAACAATATTTAAGGGATTTTTTAAAAATTTCAAGAGGTTAGACCAGATGCAATCAAGGGAGAGTTATTTCCACAAAGTAGGAGCTAAATGGGAAACAAACTTGAAATGGTCACTTTTACACAAGGAAGAATTAATCACGCTGAATTCTACAATCAAGCCAAGTTGAGAAGAACACATTTTGCAATCAAATTATTCAAATCAGTAGGAGTTTCTATCTGCACAGACAAGGAGGTCAGCTCCGCAATTTAAACTGATAGTGCTCCTGAACACCCAATCGGTGTAGGGTTTGGTGAAAAAAAAGGTAAAGGAGTAAATCAGGAGAGTTCGAGGATCACATGAACTGCACCATTCTGTCTCTGCATCGGTGGGCAGAGAATAAAATAAGGAAGATGTACCCACAAACCACTAGAATAATGAGGCAAAACACCATAAGGCATGAATTAGGGGTTGTTGTTTTTGTTTTTATTATGAAAAAAACTTGTGCATTTCCTTATTCTAAAACAGATAATTTTATCCAATATTTCACTGTTTTTAACTGTTTTACATTTATACTCTGTGCTTCCACCAGAGAGCTCAGGGTGGTATACCCTGTTTCCTCCAAAATAAGACATCCCCTGATAATAAACCCAATCGGGCCTTTGAGTGCATGGCAATAAGGCCAAGAGCTTATTTCAGGGTTGAAAAATATATAAGACATGGTCTTATTTTTGGGAAAACACGGTACATGAACAGCATCTTTAGGCCTCCTGAGATTCTGGATAGGAGTGTAATTAAGTTTCTATTTTCTTTTTCTTCCTAATGTTTTTCCCACAAGTGTAGGGTCCACTTTGTTTCTTTTGGATCAACCAAGTGTGGATCCATTGGTTGCAGCACAAATTGACTGACTGGCTTGTTGCCCAAGCCTCACTCTGACATCATAGGCTGAGAGAGAGTAACTAGCCCAAAGTCACCCCGTCGGCTTTCATGCCTAACCCAGGACTACAATTCACAGTCTCCTGGTTTATAGCCTGGAATCTTAACTGCTAGACCAACTAGCTCTTATCTAAATTTCCATACGCTTACAGCTGGTCTTCAACACACAACTATAACTGCATCCGGAATTACAATTGTAGGTTATTGTGGTTATAAGTTAAGGCATCATGTGACTATACCCAGACATTTTTTGTGCTGGTCATTCAGTGAACACTGAATGACCAGAATGACCAGAATGATCATTACGCAAATGCTGTGGTAATTAAGTGAACACTGTATTTATTAAGCAAGTCGGTTTTTCTTAATGGCATTCTTTGCCAGCAAAAAACATCCCAAATCTTGGATACGTGACCATAGGCTGCTGCAAATGGCTATAAAGGTAAGCTGGTTGCCAAGGTCCCAAAATGCGAACATGTGACTATGGTTGAGTGTGCGACTGTTGTAACTTTGAAAATGAGTTATTAGGAAACAAATGAAAGATTCAGAGGTATGTGACTTCCATTAGCCATCCTCAATAAGGAAAAATCTGGATGCCGGATCACTTAGAAGACATAAAGTACACTAGGTACAGATTGGTTAAGTAAAAGTTATAGAGAGTGGTGATAACTTCTTTTTTCTTTCCAGAAAAAGAAATTTGACTGCTTGTTGCTTGACCTTGTTGGTATACATATTTTAAGAGCCAAGCCATCTTTGTATTAGACATTTGAAACAGAGAATTGCTAAATTTTGCTGCCTTATATTCTTAAAGTTAAAACCACTGCTAAAATTAGACATTTTGAGCAATGCTGGAAGCTTTATCTGGCTTTGCAATTCATATTGGGGTGGAAATGAAGGACTCAAAAGTAGCTACAGAAACCTTACTTTAGGGGCTTATCTTGCAACCCATTCAATTTATTAATATACCTGCTGGTGCAGAATATATTGTAGCAAATTTTTTAAAAACTGTGTGGCTCATAGGATATATGCCCTATTAGCTATATCCTTGAAATAATTTTGAGAAGGGAAAGCAATGTACCGGTATATTTCTTTAGGAGGTCAGAGAAAGTTTTGAACTTAGGTGAAAACATAAAAATATCTGTGCAACTAATGTCTTATTTATGAATTTGCCACATTCAGTGTTCATTGTTCAATCTATGTGTACAGTCAGCAAAGAAAGGGAAAACAATCAGGACCAAGCAGACAAAATCCAGAGCTTCTCACAAACAGAACAGCAATTGAAAGAGGCACCAAGGAAGCAAAGTGGGGTTGAAATTGAATAGTTTTTTTAAAAAAAATAAGTACCCTGAATTTCCAAGAGTGAAAAGTGGAGGCACAATCAGAACTGAATAACACTATGCAGCAGTATTTTCTGACCCAGAGTGTGAATTGATGGTAAACTGTTATATAAAAATTTTCTCCAATCACAGATTCCAGGTAAACTAGTTTCATTCCAAAAGCTTCCAGATAAATTAGTGATTTTAAGTTGCTTGTTTACTATTCTGTTTCCTTTGAAGTCACAGGATGCAAAGTGAATTTGCTATGCAGAACATCCTGTACATTTCAGATTCAGAATTCCAGTTCATATATGAATTAGGATGAAATGGAAGGTTCCTTCTTATCATCTTTATCATCGGTTGCCTTCAGATCATTTGGTAATGCTGCTGAACCTATTCCTCCTCTGAAGAGAATTTGTCAGATTGATGACTTCCAGGCATTATTAATCTGAATAATACTGTTTATGTTCATATCTTAAACACGTGAGAAGGGAGACAGGCTTTTATGCAGCCATTCATCCTGGAATCCCAAGTTTTTTCAACTCAAGACTTGAATAAGAATTTGATACAATAGAAGACCCCTGGATACAAAAATCACACCTAAGATTTACAAATTATGTTCGGACCATTTTTATCTTACTCTTAAGCCAAAACGGAGATTCCCAGAGCATATCAATTAACAAGGCTGTGCCTACCCTCAAATTAATGATATGAAGGATCCAAAGCAAAGAAAAAGAATTAGGAAACCTAGAAGAAAAAGAAGTCCCAGATACTGCATCATACTTTAACGGACATATATCACCATTTTCTATAAAGAAGACAATATGCACACGTGTGTGAGAGAAAGAGAGAAAGAAAGAGAGAGAGAGAAAGAGAGAGATTTGATTAACCTACAAACAAAAAAAAGCCTGTCCTTCAAATCCACACTTTTAAAATGTATTAGTACAACCGTAATAAAGAAAAGGGAAATAAAATGCATACAGTGGCATTTGCTTTTGTGCATGCATGAATGTATTTTGCTTGTTGGAATTTTCTTTCTTAATCTGTACGTAACCTTTGAAACATAAGTAAATGTTTTACTCTTCAGTACTAGAGCTACCCTTCCTTCCTTCCTTCCTTCCTTCCTTCCTTCCTTCCTTCCTTCCTTCCTTCCTTCTCCCCCACCCCCTCCATTTCTTTTGTCATTCCAATTTCATTTCCAGGGTATGTGGACTGCGGGCTCAGCAGTCACCGAAGTCTGAAGTGACTCTTGGGACCTCCTCACTGTTCTATATGCAAATGGCCCTGCACCTGGGCAGCGGAGCGGGCTTGCCGACAGTTTAGTTATGCAAATCTGATTGATCGAGAGCATATTGCAGAAGAACACACGCCCGGCCTGAGACACTGGCAGCTATATTTCACTGGCTAAATTCCCGAAGAAGGGGAGGGGGGGGGAATTAAATGCCAAGCATTTTGATGCATCTTTCTTTCAACCCCTGAAGTGCAATAGGGTTCATTTCAGTATGTTTTTCAACACTTTGTTTAAATGTTGCTAATGTACTTGATTGTGTTGTTTGCTGAGTTAACAGAAGGACTGGGTTTTTCTTCTGTTTTAAAAGTTATAATAAAAAGGAAGAAGAGGGATTGAATATCCCAAATTTAGAGTCACTATGATGTCACAGCTCAATAGTCTGCCAGCTTTTCTGATGATATAAATGGATAAATGCAATATATTAAAATAGAATGAGGTCCCATAGTATAAAGGATGCATAGATAAACCAATTTAATAATACAGAGTGTTCAGAATTCATTGTTTAATACCAGTAAAAAAAACTGCAGATAAGGATTGTATTTGTCATAAGCATTAGAAATGCCTTTTCTATTAATCAAACATCTGCATACAGGGGAAAAATAAAAGGAAAATGTAGGTGCTACCCTATACTCAGTCGCCACTGAGTAGCATAGAGATGCATTCTCAGTCTTTACACCCTCCCATTATGTGACCTGCAATCCCAAAATTCTCAAAAGCTGCTGTTCTAGCTAAGAAATTTGAGGGATTGAAATCCAGACATCCAGGAAGTGTCTTTGGGTTAAGATGGGCTATAGGATTTAGCAACATGACAATCATAACACTTGCTACAATTTTAATTCCACCATACCCCATTACCCAGTTGTACTATACAGAAGGGACCTGGAGCAATGGGTGCAATGTGGCTGTCTCTCATTCAAGGATGTTCCAACCCATTGTATCCATGTGCTCAACCGACAGTTCCCAAAATGCAGTGGGCAGGTACCTACTCCTACAGCTTTCATTCTGGTCCAAGCATACTACCAATGAAACAGCTACTGTCAGGTAAGACGGTGCTACTAATAGTTCTCAAAGTTAAGACTTCCTCAAGGTGAGCACAATCCCAGATGTTTAAATGGATATTTCTATGTTGTATTCTGGACAACAGTATGGGAATTAGATCATAGGATAAAAGAGTTAGAAGGGACCTTGGAAGTCTTCTAGTCCAACCCCCTGCTCGAGCAGGACAGCCTATACCATTTCAGACAAATGTTTGTCAAGTTTCTTTTTGAAAGCCTCCAGTGATAGAGCACCCACCACTTCTGAAGGCAAGCTATTCCATTGATGGATGGCTCTCACTGTTAGGAATTTTCTCCTTAGTTCTAGGTTGCTTTTCTCCTTGGTTAGTTTCCCTCCATTGTTTCTTGCCTTGCCTTTTGGTGCTTTGGAAAATAGTTTGACGCCCCTCGTCTTTGTAGGAGCCACTCAAATATTTGAATTGTTTGTCATGGTCTTCATAAAGATATTATTTTAACTTCTCAAACTACATTATATCTCTTGGCTTACCTATCCAAATAATAACCCCATTCAGTCCTCTTTAATTTTTTAAAATCACCCAAGGTCCATGGGGTGCTGTGATTTTAGTTTTTGCCTAACTGCATTGAGGAAAAGACATAGAGCCTTGACATATGTCTACAAACATATATATATATGCACTTTATATATGCCATTTCTATATGTTATATTTTTACATAAATAAAGGGAGACTAGTATAGATCTATTTCAAGCTATTTAGCTCTCATCAGCTAGCCACACCCTTCTGGGATTAGAACCCGGGCCCCTTGCCTATGTTTAGAAACGGGTTAGGGTTAGGGGTAGGGTTA
>QLTV01002691.1:1572322-1583085 GCA_003457575.1 Thermophis baileyi
ATATAGATATAGATATAGATATAGATATAGATATAGATATAGATATAGATATAGATATAGATATAGATATAGATATAGATATAGATATAGATATAGATATAGATATAGATATAGATATATTAATGTTCCTGTTCATGAAACTGTCTGTATATTTGTGTGTCTGCCTCTCTGTTATAAAGCTTCCTAGTATGTTATCCTGGAGATAAATCTGGTTAGCAACAAATAATGAGGCAAGTGGCAACATACTAACAGCAAAATAGCTAAGGAGATGCAATCTGATGGGCGACTAACGTGATGATTTGGCTTCACAGAAGAACTTTAAATCTTGGTTGCTTTGCATTGCTTTAGCCCTAATTATAAACTACCTTTTTAGATGAACACAACATGCTAATTGAATTAAACTGGAGCTCAGTCTCAATTTGTAGAAACTTATATTTCAAGCCATTAATTGATTTTTAAATATCAGTACTGTTTTGATCATTTATATTATGCAGCTTTAGCATCAAAATACAAACACATGCATGTATAAATGTATTAGCATACCTTGCATTTCTGAAAGAGAAATAAGGTTGTTCACATTAAAGCTATCATCCTAAACTTATTTTTTTCAGTAATTAAGGTTTATTGATTCTATTGCAGATAATTTTATGTAATTGCAGTTCTATGCGACTTTTCAAGTTTGGGTTCAGTTATGATTTCAAAGTATTGGCAGAAACTTATTTTCCAATTAATATTCCTGCATCCTTCTCTCTCTGTTATCATCATCAGTCCCAGTATTTTTAGAGGCATTGCTATCCCATGAACCCTAACTTGTGTTGATGGTGTCCAGATTTTCATCTTCATATTCCATATTTCTGTTTGCATGCATTCCGAAAGTTGTCCAGAAAATGATGGATAATTATGGATAAAAAAGAAAATCAGCATCTTAAAACACAGATCAAGAAATATTTCAATAAGCCAACCAAAAATCATCAACTCTTGTTGTTTTTAAGTCCTACTTGTGCATCTATTTCTTAGAGAGCTTCTGCTGCTCTGGTGCCCTTCTGCTGGATGTTTCCACTTCTCCTGAGCATTATTTTAGAGGGGTTCATACCTCATGCATTAAAAGAGTGCAGGATGGGACCCACTTGGGCAGGCCTTATTCTGTACTGCAGCTATTCTCATCACTCATAGTGGATGTGCTTCTCTGCCTTGCATATTCTAGTGTGGGAAAGTGATACAGTATATGCACACAATGATGTAGCTGCACAGAATTCTCACACACAAGAAGAAGTTGTGAGAATTTCCCTTTATGGAGGTAAGGTGTGAGGAGTCTGGTACTGAGAAGAGGGATAATCTTTCTTTAACTGTTTCAGTCACTAGTGTGTGACATACATAAATCATACACAATATATTCAGCCACTTCCAAAAGGAAGTCAGCCATTCCAAAGTACAGAACGAGTGTTAAAAAAAGGCCAGTGAATCTAAATTGGAGTTAAACTCAAAGACGGGCTGGAACAGTTGTATTCTAGAGTAGCTCTCCCCAAGCTTTCTGGCTTGACAGACCGGTGGGGCGTGGGACAGGGGATGGTTCCATGTGAGCAGCAGGTGCGCACGCTCGTGCATGCAGCTCCATTTGCACAAGCAGTGTGCATGCATGCCCTCCACTCACACAAATGGAGTTTTGCATGCTCACACACACACCTGCCACATGCACAAGTGGAGCTGCGCATGTGCACGCTTGCCTGCCGCTTGTGTGGCCCAGTTCCAAATGGGCCACAGCCCAGTACCAGGCCGTGACCTGAGGGTTGAGGACTCCTGTTCTAGAGAATTGAAAAGCTTGCTCCTAACTTTCATGGTCTTTCAGTTGGTCCTAACTAAAGTGTAGCCCTGTTGGGACTTGCAATGTGATTGACTGACATTATCTAATTGTACGGTGTGTGTTTTAAGCTAAGATAAAATGTTTAATCTCTATTACTTCTTCAAACACAGCTTTAATAAGCAAAAGATGCTATCCTTTATACAATTTTAAAAACTGCATTGTCCTTTTGACAAAAGTTATTTTTTGTTAAGATAATTTATTCTAAATTGCTATAATCCACATTAGAAAATTAATAAAGCAAACCTACGTTTTGGAGCTGAAAGAGGGTTGATATTGATGCTTGGCTGGTCTTTTTAAAAGGGTGTGTCTGTGTCCTGTTGATAACTAGGCAGATAGATATAAATATATAAATGAAAGAGAGACAGAGAATGCTTCTTCAGTCCCTAATCTATACTTCTGCCACTTTCCCATAACAAAATAAAATAAAATAATAAAGTAAATAAAATAAAATAGGACATTTGACAAGCAAACCCTAGCCAGAGGGTAAAATATGTAGATCCTGGGAGAGGTCAAGTTTAATCTCTGCCCACGATGCCCTAGTGCATCCCTCACAACAGCTGACTAACAAAAGGGGCTCAGCACTGTGACTGACAGAATTCTTAATTGTATCCACTCATTCATGACAATTTGATTAAAATATTACGCCAAAGTCTCACCCCCTGTTTGCTTCGATCCTCCAAATCTAATTTTGAATTTTCAGAAAGGAGATTACCTCCACAAGCATGACTGGGATGCTATTAACTTCTACTTAATCTTTATTACTGATGTGAATTTAACATATGTATGGCTTCGTCTCGCTCCTGTTGTTTTTCTCTCTAAAGTAACGTCTAGGCAATATACAAGTGGCGGACATTAATTTTCACTTTGATATCCTGTCATTCCAAAGCTCATACTTTCACATGAGAACTTAAAGATGCACAGTCCTAATACCACAGCCCATTTAGAAAGCCTTGCATGCACACACAAACTATGGAAGACCCTTCACGCTTCACGATATTAGAACTTGGCTACACATAGTTTGATCTGTCGCTTATCTGTAAGGGTCAATAAATGTAATCAGGAGGATATTTAAACAAGCCCTTTAAAAAAAAAAAACTGTCCCAAACTGACAAAACTGGAATTTGGGTTAGGTCATCATTATCTGACTTTTGTTTCAAATGACAATTATAGCAGAAAGCATTCACACATCAGCATTATACTTCAACATCTCTAAATAATATCCTTTTGACCTCCTCAAATATAGTTCCTTTGAAGTCATTTTCTGAGATGGTACTGTATCAGCTTTTCTCATCATCTATAGAAGCTATATGTGCAGAATTTCTCCTTGATTTTTGGTGGCCATTCCTCATATCCTCATAGCCTTCAGGAACAAAATCTAAAATATTACGGAAGATATAAGATACTGCAACAAATAGCAGAAAAAACAAGTAAACAAATGAAGAAAAACAGAAATGTCATCAGCCCCAGCTAGGATAACCATTGGCAAGGGAGGGCTAGGGGTTAGGGTTAGGGTTGAGCTACAATTTAAAACATTTGGAGGAAAATATGACTGTGGGTTTTAAACACTAGCAATAAAATTGAAGAATACTGAATAATAATGAGACAAAAAGCTGTTTCAACCAAAATTATTCCATGGATCCATGAAAGCAAAGGCGCTTCTCCCCTCTCCAAATCATTCAATCCATAATGTAATATCAACTGAGAATGTTTACTTATGAACCCAACTCTGAATCTGTTTTGTAATATGATATAGTAGAGCCTTCTTGCTGGTGGCCCTCAAATTATGGAATTCTATCTTTGGGAAAATATGATTGGTTGTGCTTGTTCACCCAATATTTCTGGGGTGAAAACTGCTTCAAATACATTTTATATTAACAGGGCTAAACAATTTAGCTAATGAACTGAAGCTGTTACCATATTGCTCAGTCCTGTTCACATATCTACTTCCCTAGATATACCATATGGACATGTTTAAGATAAAGAAATACAGAATAGTTGTGAATGGAATAATTAGGGCTTCTGGGGAGACCCTGATGCAGTATAGACCAGATGTTCCCCAAAACTATCTCTGATGGCATCTAGCTGTTGATCGTTGGAAGCAGAGGTGGGTTCTAACTTACCTCGCTGCCGGTTCGCTTCCTCCCGCGCTGTGTGGCTGCGCCTCGTGGGCGCGCGTGCATGCGCAGTGCAAAAAAATAAAAAAATGCAAAAAAAAGCCAAAAACAAGATGGCGATGCATGCACAGTGCCGGAAACTCGGCTTTTGCGCATGCGCAGAAGAAAAAAAATTTTAAAAAATTAAAAAAAAATTAAAAAAATCAAAAAAATTCAAAAAAAAAGATGGCGGCGCCCACGGACCAGCACCGACCGAACCGGATCGGTGATGTCATCATGACATCACCAGTGGGTCGCTACCAGTTCAGGCGAACCGTGAGGAACCCACCTCTGGTTGGAAGAACTTTTAGTTATATTTAATTATATTTTATATAGGGGGCATTATTTCAGTGGGATATTTATACCTGTTATAAATAAATAAATAAATAAATAAATAAATAAATAAATAAATAAATAAATAAATAAATAAATAAATAAATAATAAACAAACAAACAAGTAAATAAATAAATAGCTGAGAATCTAGTTTTAGTGAAGAACTAAGAGCTTGTTATTATAAACAATGAGCCCCACAAAATGAGATGCCAGAGACCAAGACTTTAAACATTTCCTTAGACATGGAGGGACTTTGGGCCAACATTCTTCTCTTAGCTCAAGCCACCATGCAGGTTTTTGATGTTGACAGGAAATAGGAGACAGAAGCACTATATACAGAGCATTGAGGTATACAAAGTAAAGCTGACGTATAAATCTAGTAATGAACACAGATACTCCTTGACTTATGACCATTCACTTAATGATGGTACAAATTAACAATGACCTCAGAAAAAGTTAGTTATGACCAAAGTTCGATTTTATGACTGTCACCTGTCCCCATGGTCATTTGATCACAATTTGGGTGTTTGACAACCAGCTCGCATTTCCAACCATTTGCAGCATCAAGTGGCTATATGACTGTGATTTGCAACAATTTCTGCCAGTTTCTTGCAAAAAATGCTAGTGTTAACTGGATTCAAATTTACGATCCCATGACTCAACTTGCGACCTTGTGACTCAACTGAGGACTATCGTAAAAACAGACATAAAATTGAGTCTGGACATGTGATGCACTCAACTTATTACTGCAACAAATGACAACAAAAATTCCAGTTCCAATTGTGATTGTAAGTGAAGGAGTACCGGTAAATATAATAAATAGGAGGAAGGACCATTTATGTGCACCACCTTGAGCTCCATCGCAAAAGGCTAGGAATAAATCTAATCAATCAGTCAATGACTAAAGAGTAATATTAACTATATTGAGTTTCATTTTAAATTTAAGAGAAAATCAAATATGCTCACATTTGGTTTTTTTGCTGGGAATACCCACTGTATCAGAGTGTGCAATCTCTGGCACAGGCCTCCAAGACTAAGTTGTCACCCTGGAAGGGACTCTTCTCTCCAGTCCCTGTCTATCCAGAATAATACAGTTCCCTGTGTTTGAAGGAGGGACATCTTGTAACAACTGTGATTGATCCAAAGACACAAGTCTGAAATTCAGGGATGTAATCTAGATGCATTATTTTATTCATCTAGGTTCCTAATGCCTGCGGTATCCCAATGTGTAATCAAATGGGCGAGGCAGTTCAAATTCACTTTCCCTAGATTGTTATGCCCCCTACCTGCCACTGACATAACTCTAAATAACAAAAGGGATTTTTTTTTACTCTAAAAACCAATGAGATAATTATCTGATATGTTTCAGTGCTACGTACAGAGAAATGAAACTAATTTTTGTCTTCAAAGGAACTTGGCAGCTGCTTAAATATGCAGCCAACCTTTGAATAAAACAACCCACTTTCTCCTTGATGCTTGCCAAATGGCTTGCTGTTATTTTCAGCTGATGTGTGCCTGTATGTAACTGGTTCACAGCCACCAACATCTATTGTCAATGTGATGAATAGCCAACAACAATTTAAAGAAGCAGGCTGCTATCAGTATTGTTCTCTTGTTCCGAAGCACCAGGAACAACGGTGTGTGTTTGCTGTACATGATAGGAAAATGGGATTTTCTGATTAATATCCTATCAACAACTTTCATCCCAACCAAATCCCAAGGATGATGAATAAATGAATGACATGTTGTGCTGCCTGCTCTGATATTATGACCACTCTATCGGAGGGGTCAAGGTTGCAAGTTCAGTTTTCCTATTCAGTGAATATTACCTGAGAAGGTTGCATAAATCTAACTTCTTTGTTCACAGACATGAAATTCAAAATAAACAAATGGTTGAGTTAAAGCAGTTTCAGTGTTGTTTATTAAACTATTTATTAAACCCTGGGTGGTGATACTGACGATTTTTGTACAACCTTGATAGAGGAGGAGTCTTTAAATTTGTTTGTTTGTTTGTTTGTTTGTTTGTTTATGTTTCACATTTCTCTCCCACCACAATGCAGAGATTTTAGGTGGCTTATATAGAATATAATAAACAAATAAACCTCTGCAGTAGAAATTTTTATAAAAACATCAACTAATCACAAGAATACAAAAGAAACATTTTGAAATGGTATGGTCACGGTAAAATCAGGGGAAATCTCCCCAAAATAACCATCCATCTTTAAAAGCTTCTGAAACATCAATAAGAAATGGGCTTTACTGGGTTAGGAAAAGTTTCCAGGGCCAAAATTAAGGTTGCAAACTTTGGCTTTGGAATCCTTTCTTGACACAGAAGCCAAATCTAACCATTAATGTGTAACCACTCAACTCTGATATCTTCTTTTTTCTTTAGTGTTTGCTAGAGTCTTGTTGATTTCTAATGAGTGATTGTAGACATAAGAGGATATGTACTTCCTCAAATGTATGTTAGATGTACCCCAGGAAGTTAGAGTCAAATGTAACTTCCAATGGTTGAAAAAGTATTGTTCCTATAGTCTATGGAGATTCTCAGTCATCCAAGTCATGGTTGTCCCAAAGGTGCTTTTTTCCTTGAAGACTGTTTGCTTCTCAACCAAGAAGCTTCTTCACTTTGACTGAATGGTGGAGGATGGAAGAATGGTTTGAAAGAGGGGTGAAGGAGGCCATCTATGTTAAAATTGAACAGCCCTCTCTCAACGGGGGCGGGGGGGAGATAAGACACCACCTATCTCCTGTTTGAACACAGTCTTTTCAGCAGTTCCAAGAAGGTTCCACACCCATGTGCACTATTCAGGTGACCCTGAGGGCACAGATAAACCTCCAGGTGGCCTCAACAACTCTCAGAGAGAGTACTAACAACCAGATGACTGCAAGGAATATAAATCCTTTCATTCTCCATCATTCAGTCAGAACTGAAGAAGCTTCTTGGATGAGAAGCAAAACGTCTTCAAGGAAACACAAAGAAAGTCCAGTTGCCTTTTGAAAAAAGCACCTTTCGGATATTGTTCCTATTGTCCCCTTAATTAAATGTTCACAGGCAACACACTGCCTGGTGCTGGAGGCAAACAAGGAGAGAAGGCTCCTGATTTCTCATAGGGCATGCACTTCTTCAGGAAGCTTCTGTTTGGTCAACATTAAAAGTGTAAAGTGGGAGGTGATCATCCTTTTGGTATGCGTGCAGAGGCACTGCACTTCAAAATATCCAATGCTAGAGACAAACACGGAAAACTACATAATTTGGTCTATTCTAGTATGGAACATCTTAAGTTTTAAGGTAGAGATGCACACTTTTGTTTTCTAAGTTGGAAACGTTACTGTTTTGGTGGGCGGGTGTTTGCTAGTAAAGGCAAAATGCCCTCAGTGTTACCTATATACTAGTATTTAGCAGCAACTTTTTATGGGCTGTGGGGGCAGCTTCCAGGGCACTATGAAGACACTCATAGTACATCTTCACCTACCTATGGCAAACACAATGCCTTATATAGTACGACTCAGACTAAAGATAATAGTCCACAACAGATATGTGTAAACCCCATGTAAATTCAGTTGTATTAATTCTGTACTGGATTTTGACCTCCATACTTGTATAGCATATGCAGTAGATGACAGTTTATGCATTTATTCAATGCCATCATTTATCAAACCAAATCCTGGGTCAGCTTATAATAATTAAACATGTAAAATTCATTTTGAGACAAAGTTAACACCAAAATAACCAAAGCTAATAGCAAAATATCAGAGGAAGGTAAAAGAGTTAGTGTTAACATTTTTAATGTTTTAAAAACTATTTATTATTATTGTTTTACTCCAGTGCTTAAAAGATATCAAAACAACAATGAAAAACAAGATTTCTTTCATAACTGAATTGCTCTGCAAGAAAAAAAAATAGCTTTGGGACTTTATTTAACTTATCTTTTTGAAGGAATGAGAGTAGAACATATACCTTTCTGATTTTTTTCCTGGGATCTTTCTTGTATCACAGTGCAGAGTGTTCCCTTATCTAAACGTAAGACATCTGAATTGAATAATAGTGTCTTTTGTCTAGTAAAACTGACCAATGGTGTCAGTCCCACCAGTAATGGGTTTCACTTACCTTTGCTACCGGTTCGGAGATGTGCACAGAAGTTTCTGCGCATGCGCAAATCATCCGTGATGACGTCCGGGTGGGTGGGTGGAGCCTCCCGCCACCGCCGCTACCAGTTCACCCGAACCGGGGCGAACCGGTAGCAACCCACCACTGAGTCCCACCCTTTATCGCCTAGTATATATACTTGAAACCATCTTACAGAAACTTTTATGACCTCATATTGAGCAACATCATAGGTTGAATGGAGGGGAAATTTCAATAATTCTGATGTTCATCTATTAAGAATGTCATTTACAAAGGAACAACTATTGTGCTCTAATGAACTTTTTCATCTATAGGCTTTCCACACATTTTGAATCTCAGTTGTTCAGAGCTTCAGAATGAGGAGAAGCTTTGTAAACTTTCATTTAGAGACCTTACACCTATTCTGCAGAAGACATCCCTTGAAGAAGAGACTGGAAAGCAAGAAAGACATCTTTTCTGGATCAACTTTGTTGTCTTCCCACTGCAAGCCCCTTTTTAATTGAACAAAGTTTCATAGCATTGAAATTCAACCAGTTGTCTCATCTTTTCCCTCTTTCAAGTTCTTCTCAGCTTTCTTCATTTCAATTTTTAATTTATATATTTAAATCTTTGAACATAACTGTACAACAAGGAGATTATAAGAATACAAATATTTTACTACCACAACTAATATTAGTAATGGGTGCAACCTTGAAAAAAAAATACCATGACCATCACTTTCAATCAGCACATCCTTGATGTTGGTTTCTGACTTTTATTTATTATATTTTCTATTTATTCATTTCAGACTCCTGATATTATGAATACATTTTATGCCATCCTTTTCTCTTCCCCACCTCTCTTCTCTCCCAAGTGCACAAAGACGGGTATGCAGTTGTATATGCGTTTTCCCTTCATATAAGCTAGCACTATTGTGTCACTTCTTCACAGGCAGGCAGCAACATAACAATAGCCATACTGAAGGGCGATTAACTTCAGGGACAGCAGGCCCTGGTGCAAACAATGAAAGATCTCAAGCACTGAAAACAGCATTGATTCAAAGAATGAAACAAAAGTTTGACACCATTGAAGAAAGAAGCGGGGGAAGGGGGCGGAGGAATGGTAAGGACCAACAAGGTTGTGACATCTCTGACATGAAAACGATTTACATGTCATTAATGTATGTGGATTGTATACTACAATTAGGCCAGTATTTAAATAAGTGTTAGCCTTGGCAGTCTGCATATTATCACGCTGAATTTATCTTGCCTCCAAGGTAAAGAGCAATTTCCCATTGTAACAGACACAGGTAGGATTATGTGTCAAGTGCACTTTCAGTAACACATTCGGGGAAGGAAGGGAAGGGAAGGGAAGGGAAGGAAGAGATGTTTTTCACTAAGTACAATTTTCATCCCATCCTTTATAATCATTCCACTATGTTCATAAGCACTTTGAGAGGCCAGTGTTTCCTATTTCGTTTATCATCAACTTCTTCTTTTGATTTTGGTAAACCTTGTTAAGTTTTCTTAGTGAGTTGTCCTGGGTTATTTTTCTTTTTGTTTTGTTTTGTTGTTGTTGTTCTATTTTAACATGGATAGGTTATTGTTTATTTATTTTCCATTTTTATAAACAACTCAAGATGGCAAACACACCTAGTACTCCTTCCTCCTCCTATTTCCCCTACAACAGCCTGGTTGGATTGAGACAGTGACTAGCCCAAAGTCATCCAGTTGGCTTTCATGCTTAAGGTGGGACTATAATTTTAATCTTTGATTAGCAAATCTTAATTGATGTGTTCACTTAATTTGCTATTGCCTCCCTCCCCAAATAAATCATATATGGATTGTATGCTATTGTTGTAAGGAATATCCTTCTGGGTTCAGTTCCAAGTGGGGAAAAAGACACTGGATTCAAGGAAGTTGCTTGGAAAGAAGGTTTAATGGTGGACAGGAGCACATGGCAGGGGCTCCTGAACAGAAAAGGTGGATCACATGCTTCCAGATGTTGGGAGAGGAGAGAAGGCACCAAAAGATTTATTTATTTTTATTTTATTTATTAAATTTGTATGCCGCCCAACTCCCAAGGGACTCTGGGCGGCTCACAACAATATAAAAAACCGTTAAAAAAAAAACCATAATAAAAACAATTAAAAACAGTTAAAAACTCATGCCTACCGTTACATGGCCGGACCTCGCCAATTACAGAGGCGAGATCAACGGCCCCAAGCCTGCCGGAAGAGCCAGGTCTTCACTGCTTTCCGGAAGGCCAGCAGTGTGGGGGCGGCCCGGATCTCAGGGGGTAGCTGGG
>QLTV01002691.1:1594783-1614484 GCA_003457575.1 Thermophis baileyi
CTTAGTACATAATCATTTTGAAACATAATTGCACTGAGTGCATCCTATGTCCAAATTAAAATATTGTATTCACAATTAACTTTTACACAAGTTCTCTAGGAACTGAATGTTGGTTTTATATAAACATGAGCACGGACGAAGAGGTTGCTAAGATAGATAGATAGATACACACACACACACACACACACACAAAACGTTTTACAAACATAGAAATTAGTACAAACTTACAAAAAAAGAAAAGAAGCAAAGAAAGATAAAAGAAAAAGAACAGAAAGATAAAAAGGAAAAAAAGATTTGATTTCCTTTGCAGCAAATTTAAGAACTAGTACAAAATTATCTCTTATTCTATAATTACAAAAAAACACCTCCTTGTTTCGATTATGCAGTTCTTTTCTAATCATCAAAACCACATATCGTAAGTCCCATTTTTTTTATTTCATGAAAAAAAATATAACAGGTTTCCAGTCAGCCATAAATGTACGTACTATTTTTTTTTCTCGTCAATAAAGTTAATTTAGTCATCTTTGCAAGTTCTATCATCTTCACCAACCAATCAGGGGTGAAATTCAGCAGGTTCTGGAGAACCAGTAGCGGAAATTTTGAGTAGTTTGGAGAACCGGTAAATACCACCTCTGGCTGGCCCCAAAGTGGGGTGGGAATGGAGATTTTGCAATATCCTTCTCCTGCCACGCCCACAGAACCGGTAGGGAAAAATCTTGAATTTCACCCCTGCAATCAATCCTCTGTTGAGGGTAATGTCAAACCTTTCTGTTATTGAGCATATAATAATCTAATTGCAGTTATCATAAATTTAAAAAGTTTCATGACTTTTTTTTAGTTGCCTGTCCATTAATCCCAAAAGAAAAGTTCTTGGCTTCAGTTGTACTCTAACCTTTAAAATCTTCTGAATTAATGTATGTACTTGTATCTAAAATATTTTGGCTTTTTTACATGTTCACCAGACACGATAAAACGTCAATTCATGCTATTCCCATTTCCAACAAGGTTTTGAAGTACCTTTATACGTTTTAGACAGTTTCTCTAGTGACAAATGCCAAAGATACAATCATTTTATTTAAAAAATCTCTTTAAGGGTAGAACATAATGTAAATTTCAATCCTTTCAACTGCTTATTTCCCCATTGATCCATTTGTATATTGTAGCCAAAGGTTTTAGCCTATTTGTTCTTCTTTCATCTCATATTTCAATAGACGTTTATATACTTTAGCAATAACAGGTTATCATTAGTACATAGTTCTATTTCAAATTTCCATTGCTCAAAACCATAAAATATTTTATCCACTTTAAGCCTTTCTGATAACTGTACATAAGAAAACCATTGCCAAGTATATCCTTCTGTTGTCAAATCTTGATTTCATTTTACAGTCCCCTTGAGAAAATTCTAGTACATCACAGTAAGTTAACCATTTATGTTTACTTATATTTCGTGTCTATAAAATGCTTCTTGTGCTGAAAGCCCCAAAGATGTTTTTGGGCAGAATCTAGGTTTATATTTATTCTATACTCTAAGAACAGTCTGTCTAACATAATGATTTTAAAGTCTACATTCACCTTAGCTTTATCATACCATAGGTATCCATATGCCACCCAAATCTCAGATTGTGTTCTTCTAAATCCAATAACCTTCTATTTCTTAGCAACACTCACTTTTTTAATTTCTTCAAAATCTAAAGAGTATATTAAGCCTTTAATAAGCAGCTGTAAAACTGATAAAGCCCTTTCCTTGCTGGGTTTCCCCGCCCCCCCCCCCCACCCATCCTCTTAGCCCTGTAGTGTTCACTAAAAATACACATATTAGGAACCTGGAATAGTATGACAGTTAAATTTACCAACCAGATGTCCCAAAGGTGCTTTTTCAAGAAGCAACTGGACCTTTGGGACAGCCATGACCTGGATGACTGAAAATCTCCATAGACATTTACCAAACAGATGTGCTGAAGAAGGGGAAACAACTTTAAGCATTTATGTGGCTAAATTTTAGATCTCTATTTAAAACTCACCTATTCACTTCAACAAATCTCATGTGCAAATAAGATTCTACTCTCAATTGCTAAAGTACAGGTAGTCCTCGGCTTACAACCACAACTGAGCCCAAAATTACTGTTAAGTTTTGCCCCATTTTATGATATTTCTTGCCATAGTTGTTAAGTGAAACACTTCAGTTGATAAGTTAGTATCCCGGTTGTTAAGTGAATCTGGCTTTCCCATTGACTTTGCTTGTCAAAAGGTTGCAAAATGTGATCACATGACCTTGGGACACAGCAACAGTCATAAGTATGAGTCACTTGCCAAGCATCTGAATTTTGATCACCTGATCATAGGGATGCTACAAAAGTTGTGAGTGTGAGAAACTGTCATAAGTCATGGTTTTCAGTGTAACTTTGAACAGTCCCTAAATGAACTGTTGTAAGTCAAGGACTACCTGTATTTTAAAATTTTGGGAAAATGTAGCACTCATTACATGAGATTATTGATGAAATTATTTTCAATAGTACTGTGTCTTTTTAAGAAAAGGACAGCAAATTTAATGATAACACATTTCGAAGTATTTATAAATCATCAGAGTTAAATAGCAGGAGCAGGGAAATATTTTCATTGCAGAAACAATAATTTCTAAATTTCTAATTATCTTCTCGGTATTTAAGTAGAAAATGTATTCTCACTGAAGTTTCCATCTGTCACCAAGCTCGGTGATAAACATGAAGGAAGATCTAGATAGATTTTTCTTTGCTGTTAAAAGATTAGGGCACACTCTTATAAACATATTTATGAAGTAGAGCAAGAGACTTCATCTTGGCAGCTCAGAATCTCACACCATTCAGTATCTATATTATTTTCAGGATTAGATGCCATTAATTCCTAAAATTGTGCTCTGGAGCAGAAGTGGCAACAGCTGTAGCTCTCTGCTCACTCACTTTCCACTTGGGTTACCTTTTCTTAAGAGAGGCAGCAGGGAGACAGCACCAAACAGGGCACTACTTTTCAGATAAGATTTGGCAAAGAAAAATAATAATAATAAATTGTAACAGAAAATCTAAAAAGCCGAATATCTATAAAATGAACAATCTGGATGTTAATAAAATAGCATCTGGATACAAATGATTACACACTTCCTATTCTTCTTGCGTGCACAAACAAATAAAACGCCAGTTCTTATTATGTAATTACTGTACATGAAATATTTCATGCATAAAATTTTAATTCTACACGTTGGTCTTTTGAGGAATGACTGAACCATCTTAAATAAGACAGGAATGGTCCCTGAGCAAAGCTATATCCAAAATCTTTAAGATTTTTATTCTTAAAAGTGAGCCAGAAAAGGAGTGCTTTAGGTAGGTTCACTTAAGCCCTCTTATTCATTATTATGTGTCCTTGTGTGTGTGTTTTTAATAAAATCCTATCAAGCCTACCTCTTAATCCATTTATTCTAAACTCTGGAAACTAATAGGGCAAATTTCTTTGGATGGACCTGTACGTAAGCTTGATCATGCATTGCTCCCAGGATCACCTGCTAACTTAATGTAGTTTAGAACTGACACTGTCTGGACCATGTTAAACCCTGACTTAGTCCTAAGTTTTTTTAAAGAGTCATCTAAGCATTTTTTAAAAGCTCTTTGCTTTGACCTCTGCAACATAAAGGAGATGGAGGGACTGCTGATAGCTCCTGGCAATCTCCCTCTGACTACAATCTAAAAAATGAGTCCATGTTCAGAGGAATTTGTATCATAAGAAATGATAACTGATATTGATAGAAAGCTCATAACTAATATAAATTACAGCTGATTTAGAACCAGACATCTGAAAAATAATCCTTAGGCTAGTTTTATCCATTCATGGAAATCCTTCTGAAAAAAAAATTAAACTTGATTGTGTTGACAATGTTGGCATCTCAAGTATACAACAGGGTAGCAAGGTAGTCTAAACTTATTCCAGCAGTTCACATTTCTTAATTTTTCTTAATCAAATGTTTTTGAGAGCCTTAACCCTGATTTTGGTTTCACCATCTGAAGATTACATCAACGGCTTTGGCAGCACTGCCAAATGTAAATCAAATGTAAGTTCGCATCAGCTAAAGCATCTTTAGCTCTCTCTGTATAAAAAAGCCACTTAGACATGAGATTTCTTCGTTTGGATAAGAACAATGTCCAATTACAGGCTTTTCTCCAGAAACAAATTAGAACTTCAATGGGATATCAACTAATTATCTCCCAAGGAAAAAAAAGAAGCCCTTTAATGTTATGTTAATAGAGCAAATGGAATATTTAGCTGTGTCATTTATGTATGAAATAATACTATAAGCCTCACAACACAGAAGTGCTAAAAGGGTTTAAATCAAGAGCTATAGGCCTCCAAAGTGACCTCGTCACCTTTTTCCTTGTGGCAAAATCTATGAGAAATTGGCAGCACTGTACCATATGATTAATTAAGCTACAGCATGGAATTCTAAAGCTTTACTAACAAGCCAAACTATTTAATTTGTTTCCGAACAAAACCTTATATGTTAGTAGATTTGCCAGTATCTGAGAAAAAATCAGTAGTGCTAAATTGCTTAAAGGCTTTTTAAAAAAATGCTGGAAGAAAAATATCAAACTAGAAAAATGCAGTTATTCAGATATATCTTATTAGAGAACAGGATTGCAATATTTAAATCTGCAGATGTTTTCTCCTAGCATTCTATTCTCAGCACTTTTGCAAGTCTGATACCTCACCACACTTCTTTGAGAATGCTAACTAAGAATGCTTTTCTGGTACCCAGGACAAAATAGATATTTTATTTATTTTATTTATTTGTTTGTTTGTCAAACATGTACAAGATAGCAGGTATAGGTATAAACATAAACATAATCAAAGTGAATACAGATAGATGAGGACAATAGGACAGTAGGACAGGGACGGTAGGCACGCTGGTGCGCTTATGCACGCCCCTTACAGACCTCTTAGGAATGGGGTGAGGTCGACAGTAGACAGTCTAAGGTTAAAGTTTTTTGGGTTTGGGGAAGAAACCACAGAGTCAGGTAGTGAATTCCAGGCATTGATCACTCTGTTGCTGAAGTCGTATTTTCTGCAGTCGAGTTTGGAGCGGTTTACATTAAGTTTGTATCTATTGTGTGCTCGTGTATTGTTGTGGTTGAAGCTGAAGTAGTCATTGACAGGTAGGACATTGTGGCAGATAATGTACAGTAGAACAGAAAACAAATCCAAATACCCCCCCCCACATGCTTTAAGGCAATGGGACTTACTTCTAAGTAGACAAATGCAATTACAGAATTAAACTCTGTCCTTGCACTGATTTTAGCAAACACTTAGAAGTTATGTGGTGACAGGATGAATTGGCAAGGAATCTTGGGGTTCTTACAGAGCAATACTCTTCCCTTGGATTCAGTAGTAAGATTTAATCTGAAAAAAAGCATCCCTTGGTTCAACAAACCGACTAGATGTTCTTAAGACTATGGCAGATTCCCAAAGTTTCCTATCTGGGAGCAATTTTCCTCCATTTTCCTCTCTTTGTTTTGGCTTCAGTCTGAACTGTGTGACATCAAGGATGCAAGAAGGCATGCCATTCTGCCAAAGGAAGGGCACCTCTCCCTTGGAAATAGTATGCATTTCAAAGAGATAGGACTCCTCGTTGTTTATGCTGCTCTTTATGATGTTAATGCACACAGATTTTTTTTCATTACTGTTATTATTATTTGTCTGAGGATGCCTCAGCAGCCTCATTGCTCTTTTGCATTGGCGATAGGTTTCATTTAATCAATGTCCTATTAATCCCACAGCTCTAATCAGGAATATTTAACTTTCTTCCAATTCTCTGATTGCTTTTCAGGGATTATAGGAAAATTCATTGTCCTACCTTACACTGTGAATAAGTACATTTAAATGATAGGTAGGTGCCCAAAAGGAATTCTATCGATAAGCTGATAGGTATGCCGAGTATATATGCATTTATACAGCTTACAAAAAAGAGAGAGAGAGAGAGAGTCTTCTTCCTCTATGCCATACGTGAAAAAGGGGGAAAAAATCAAATCAAGGCACGGAGAAACTGAAAAATACTACATGTATCATTCACCTGATTTCAATTGTGGCTCCCTTTGAACCTCGGCCAAATCATTTTGTACATTAAAAATTGGTCAGGGATGATAAGATTCCATTTTCATGGTTGGTAATGCAGAACCGGTGAAAGAATACAATTACAGACCCCTGAGTAAACTCTGCGAATGTCAACTTGATGTAAATGATCAAGTGTCGACAAAGAGGCTGGCTGCTAGAAGACGGGGGGGGGGCAGGCTGAAGTCAGAGGAGGCAGGGAGAGAAGCAGCAGGAATTTTGCATCGGCCTTGCAGGCTCCCAACATCCTGAGATGTATATATGAGTTCTGGACCAGTGGTTTGCAATTCTGGCACAAGGAAGGTCCAAATATTTCTTGCTACTTCCACCAGCTTCGCAAAAGTTCTGCCCAGCAGCAGGAGAGCAAAACCAAGAATACACCTGCTTCTATTTTCATGGTCAGTGTCATGTCATTCCTCAGTTTCCTTCTGTGTGCATGAAAGAGAGAATGTTCATGCATGCAGGCAGAATTTATGCATATGCTGGAAAGGTTATATGAATCATATACACACACAAGAACATATATTTATAAACACACATTGGGGTATCCTCAGTGCAATATACTCTGTGCGTGTGCCTGTGTGTGCAGCATGTATTGAACTCAAGGATTCTTCTCACTGTATCTTATGTTAGGTTTTTAAAAATCTTTTTTTTTTCCATTGAACTCAGTGGCTCAGCATATGAAAGAATGGGGAGAAATGCAAAATGTTAAAGTAGCTTTTAGGATTATATTTTAAATGATTTGTTGTATTGCTTTGAATAAAAAGTACTGAACGGCTTGCTTCAAATCCTGCAATGTGGTATAAGATTAGTGTTTCTCAAGCTTTAGCAACTTTAAGCTGGAACTGTGTGCTGGCTGGGGAATTCTGGGAGTTGAAGTCTACAAATCTTAAAGTTGCTGAGTTTGAGAAATACTGTTTTAGACTGGCTTCCTTCTAAGTGTGGAAACTCCTTTGCAAAAAAAAAAAAATCCTGGTTGTTCTTGTTTTCTTTGTATCATTTCTACATTCAGATAGTTATTACAAAGAATTGGTTCATTTAAAAAAAAACTTGCTTGAAAATTGCTTTGATGTTTTGGATGCTGAAATAAAATAGAGTTTGTGTACTGAACATCTGGTGACTTAGTGGATTGATGTATGTCAGTTTAGTGGTAGCGGTGCAGAAGTAGTGACCCTTCTTCAAAGATGGTAGTTTGTTGCATGTTTTTGCTTTTTGACTTCTCAATTTAATGTCCAGCCCTGGCATTCCCTACAGGTGTTTCATTCAAGTAGTAATATCTCTCTGTCTCTGTCTCTGTCTCTGTCTCTGTCTCTCTCCCTCTCCCTCTCCCTCTCCCTCTCCCTCTCCTTCTCCTTCTCCCTCTCCCTCTCCCTCTCCCTCTCTCCTTCTCCCTCCCTCTCCCTCTCCCTCCCTCCCTCTCTCTCTTCCTCTCCCTCGCCTCCCTCTCTCTCTCACTCACACATACACTCACATATACTCAACTCTCAAAACAAAGTCAGCCAGATACCACCACCTTTGTTTTTTAAATATAATAGAGTTTACAAATACAAAGATAAAAAAGTTATACAAACTAAGAAAAATATAAAACAATTTAAAAAGTGTGAAAAAAGAAAATACATAGTAAAGAAAAAATGATATATAAAGAAATAACTTTTCTTTTTTCATCAGGACAAGTACTTCAACAAGACTAGACCATTTCAATAGCACATTGCCTTCTCTAATAATACCTGGAAAGATCTTTTCTTTCCATATTTCCTCCCTCATCAATAAACAAATTCTTAAAGCCCCACCATTCAATCTTAATAAGTAAAAATACACTTAAGAGTTATCAGAAATAACAAGATATACATTTTAATCTTAACCCAATAAGTCAATTTTATCTTATAAACCCACATTTACTTTTAGCATAAATATTTATCATTCTCTAAAAATGCAACAAAAATCCCTTTTCCCATACCTCTTATCTATAAACAAATCTTTAAAGCCTCATCATTTCATGCTTGTCAGCACAAATCCATTAAGAGTTACCAGAAACAATAACATTCTTATTTTAACCTTGATTGAATAAGCCAACTTTACATTCTTTCCCTTTATTTTTAACTAATCTTGATTTTTAATTCCTTTAAATAATGTCCCATCATTTGATTTCTTTTCATTTTCTCTTTGTCTCTTCTTAGAACTACTTCAAAACTTTAACAAATCTTATTTACAAATCCAGAACAAACAAGCTATCAAAGTCAGCTTTCTAGTTCATTATTTGTATATCCCTTTTAATTGTTAAGATATCTGCTGGTTTTATTTGAAACCAATGTAACATCTCGTTTCATATCATTATTGTAGCTTGTTATTTTTATATCCACATTGAACTTAGCCTCAGTTTTGTCCAGTAGGATCTGTTCCTCTTCTATAACCTCTTTAAGTCCATTTTTTATAGTAGAAGACAATCTTGATAGAAACATTTGCATGCATTGTTCCCAAATATCCTTGAATTCTTCCACAATTAGAGTCATTTGTTCCGTTCAGTATTAATGGGTCTCTTCTCCTTTAATTATAATTTTAGTTCTTTCTGGTTTCCTCTAGAGTCTTACCTTCAAAGTTCCCTCTTATCATGTTTTTCTCTAATCAACATTTTCCCATGGGAAGGTTTCTTATAATTAATTTCAAATTCTTCATTTTTAAAAATAAAATTCACAACAACCCACAGGAAGGATTCTTGTAATTAATTTCAAAGGACTTTTAGCAGTGGTGGGTTGCTAGCGGCTTTACAACCGGTTCGCTGAGTGCGTGCTTTGCTGTGTGCTTCATTGCACACGCGTGCGCAGTTCTGAGGAAATAGAACTTCCGCGTTGCAAACTAGGCAAGGAGCACAGAAAACAGCTGCGGAGCAGCAATTCAATCTGCCACCCCAATCAGCTGGGCTTCGGAAGCAAAGATAAAGGTCAGTATAACCCAGGGGCGGGCTGGCGAGTGGGCCCACTTTCACGGATACAGAGAACTGTTTCTCTCTCGGCTTGGAGTCAGAGCTACTGGTTCTAAAGAACTGGTCCGAACTGGCAGCAACCCACCACTGACTTTTCGAGAAACAATGGTGAACTGGGGGATTTCTGGAGAAGCCATGGTTAACTAAAGATGGTTCCATGGACAGTGGAACCAGCAACCATGGTGGAACAAAAAACTGGTGAATGGATCAGCTTCTTAGAGTTCCTCTGTGGACAAGAAATAGGATGTGGGATCACCTGCATGTGCTGTATATGTCATGGGAATAACCATTGGGATGAATACTGCTTGATCATCTGCCTGAATGAATCTTGCTCAAAAATATCTAGAGCACCAGTTTAATTGACTGGCTTCTAGGATCAGTTTTATGGTTTAAAACATTGTAACAATATACATATGTTAAGATAAAGTACAGACAATAAGAATAAGAAAAGGCAGTCTTAAAAAACAATCAGAGATAATAAGCAAGTTGTTTTAGAATGCAAAACCCAAATTTGCATTGTCTACAAAAGGTCCCAGGTTCAAACTTTGTCATCTCAAAATAGGATTAAAATTAAAGTTTTTGCCAGAAACCCTGGAGAACAACTGCTGGTCAGGCACTGAATTTATTTGATATATAGTAAAGCAATATTAGAGAGGATCCTTTACATAGAGGCTACTAATTGTTGAGTGCAAATAGCCTTTTTGAAATTCTCCATCAGATTTGATAGAGATATTAAGAAAATTTTTCAGAAAGAATGCAAAAACAAACAGGAGAGAGATGGAGAGAGAGAAGGAAAGAAATACACATATTCACACAAACATCTACCGGTAGAAAGGAAATGAATGACTAGGGATATGATATTATAACATTATGGATGGTGTGGGTAAAATGGACAAGAAGAAGCTATTTTCTCCTTTCCAAAATACTAGAACCAGAAGTCACTCAATGAAATTAAAATCTTGGAGGAATCAGGAGAGAAAAAATGGGGGGGGGGTTGTTTCCCAGCAGATAATTAAGTTTTTGGGAATTTGTGATGCTAGTTACCAGCTTGAGTGAGTATGGAAAAAGGTTGGACCAATTCATGGAAGTCATGTGGATCAATGCTGGAAGAGTAGTGAGTTATCCGTGTAGTTGTTTAGCCACTTTGCAAATAAATAGACCAGGGATCCCATCCATCATAGTATTAGTTATATTCTTATGTATTTGTATTACTGTACATGTACATGCAGCCATACATGTGTTGAAAAAGAATTGAACATAGTTTTAAGAAAAGTATTAAGAAATATTTTTTCATGGTGCCTACACTTATTTCTTTAGACTTATTTTTGATTAAAGAGGTCTTGCAGGTTTTCATATCAAAAACCTAAAGAGCATATTTGCCAGAAATGAAAGTAATATGAAAGGGCTTACTACAGGTAATGATCACTCTTTCAAATCATTTCCAATACCTGTACAACAACAATACAAACAAATATCTCTTTGGTTTCAAGCTGAAACAAGATGTGGATATTTTCTCCATATTTTATCAGTGGCAAACACTGCCTTCTAGTGGCAGGCTTCATAATAAAAATAGTTAAATTTCATTTCTCCCCCTCTTTCCCAAAATTTGCTTTTAGTGACAAATTTCCTATTACTGAACTTTACTGGGTTAAAAAAAACTAAATTGACGCAAGGAAACTAAGTCATACAGAAGCTCACTGTAGAAACAATTCTCTTTTTCTTTTAAGTACTGTACCATCAACTTCAATTGTGTTTGCTACCATTTTTCCCCCTGTTTCATGTTTGCCCATGTGGTTCATGTGTGAATGTCTCATGGATTACAGAAAAGAGACTGTTTAGCTCTTCCTGAATTTGTTCCCCTGGTGCTGTTCCCCTAAAAACAAGAACTTTTCATTCATCAGATGGAATATTTTCCTCCTGCGTGGTAAGTTAAGGAAAATAAGAACATTAGTTTTCACTTGCCAAATAACAAAGGGTTCGTGGGCTGATAGAGGCTGGTTGGCAAATTATAAGGTTACTCTGAACTGAAATGCTGAAGGCTGAGGAACAATAGGCTTCCCCAAAGCAATTGTTTTGTTCTCACACAGACCGGGGAGCAAGCGAAAACACCAGATGACTAAAGATAGTGTGCTTCAGATTAGGCCTTGATTCTCCATTCAGTCCTGACTGTAACATATGCTAAATAGTACCCTGCTATATAGCTTCTTTTGAAATGGTTGTTGAGAAAATGCAGGATACATGGCTTGCAAGGATGGCTTGTATGTCTGGACATTCATCCACAGTTGTTTCATGGTAACCAACCACAACATCAATGTGGTCAAGCAGTGTATGATATCCATTTCGCAGATATGTGGTTCTTTGCTTATACATTTTTACTTGATCTTTCCCCGTGCCAAGAATATTGATCAACCAGCCACTATAGAGTCATATTGTAAAATTGCAAGCCGTATTTCTGCAGCATAACAGGTGGCAAGCTAAGCTTCTTTGATCAACCATCTATGAGCCTTAACTATGGTCTGTTATGCTAATGCAGTGTTGCATTTCTGTGCTGGACCTGCCAGGATTCCAAGAGCTGTCAGCCTTCTGTGAAAGCTGACCAATCGTGATTCAAAACTTTCTTTCCCGGGGGGTGGGGGGGAGTTTAAGTCTCTCAATATATGTATTTATTTATACAATTTTAGAGGTCATCTGATCTCAGAACAACTCTGAGTGGCTTATGTCAAGAAGGAAAGGAAAGGAAAGGAAAGGAAAGGAAAGGAAAGGAAAGGAAAGGAAAGGAAAGGAAAGGAAAGGAAAGGAAAGGAAAGGAAAGGAAAGGCAAGGAAAGGAAAGGAAAGGCAAGGAAAGGAAAAGAAAGAGGAAAAAGGAAAAAGGAAAAGGAACTCCTGTTCATCCAGACAAATGTACTCCCTGCAAGAGAAAACACAAGAAAGTATCCTATACTAAGGCTTTATGAATGCAAAGGAAAGAATGAAATGAATAAATAGGTGCCAGGTTATCATTTAAAAGAGCAGGCCCAAATGTTTGTTTTTAAGATTAAACTGATGACAAGGCTACAATGTGCCAGCCTCAGTCTCTGTCCATTGTATCTCACTGTGCCAACCTCTTTCTGTTGTCTCTGCTAAGTAGCAGACTAACATACAGCACTTCTAGTAAATGACAATCCTGAAGCAAGAGGTTCATGATATGCTTTTTTGTTAGGTGCCCTATTCAACCTGAAACCCTACTACAACCAGTATGAGAGATCCCGTTGCAATATCTGGAAATCCACCATAGGTATAGGGGATAAATCCATATAGATTGCACATGAATGCAGACTTATATAAGTTTTCATTCTCAAACTAATACGTAAACTTAAATCTAGTTAACTTTCACAGTCACAGCTTTCCCATTTTTCTTAAAGTTATAAATAAGCAAATGCAAATGCTGCAGTCGGGAGTGGGTTAGGAATGTGAAGTTCCACAGGATATTTCTAGTACTGAAATTTAATTTAATTTTCAGTCACACAAAAATTGGAGTTAGTAAGTGATATACAAAATGTTATGTATAAAACAAAGCGAACAGCCCATGTTTCACTACATCCATCATCCACAGCCAAAAACACACCCTGAAGACATACTCAAATATGAAGGAAATTGTTATGCAACATGGCGTGCCTTTTCTGGAAAGTCCAATTAAGTTGGCAGTGGAAATGTAAAAGTGAACTTACTGGGTAAATATGCCTATCTGAAGCACCTTCTGCTAGGTTGGATCTCTCGAAGTAAGGAGAAAATTTCTGATAGTGGGAACAATTAATCAATTAGCTGTTCTCCTGGAGTTGAGGTGCTCCATTAGTGGAGGTTTTCAAAAATAGATTGGACAACCATTTGACTAGGTTTGCATAATGTCTCCTGCCTTGAGCAAGGGTTGGTCTAGAAGACCTCTGGGATCCCTTCCAGCCCTATGATTCTATGTTCCAATTTTCAGCAAAAAATGCTATTTGTGAAACTGGATTCACTTAATGACCACCACATTCACTGTTATGTTTGCTTACTGACCATGGCATTCACTTAAGAACTGCTGCAAAAAGTTCAAAAAATCAGGCATGGTCACCCACTTAATGACCATTATGACTTACAACCATAGTTCTGGGCTCAGTTATCGTTGTAAGTCAGCTATATTATTACTGTGATGAGCTGCCCATAAACATCTGAAAACGTCTCAGGAGGAAGAGTCTGGCTCTGTTCCTTCAGGTCTTTGAGAGACCACTTTTAAATGTACCTCGATTTTTATTCATATGAATTCATCTTTTGTTTGGTTCAAACACCTATAGCCGTGATGGCGAACCTATGGCACGGGTGCCACAGGTGGCACACAGAGCCATATCTGAGGGCACACGAGGCGTTGCCCTATGTCAGCTCCAGCTCCGGAAGGCCAGCTGATTTTTGGCCTTCTGGAGGGCAGGGAGAGGTCCTTTTCACCTTCCCCAGGCTTTCCTGAAGCCTGGGGAGGGTGAAAAACGGCCCAACGGCCCAACCGGAAGTTTGTTTCCGAACTTCCGGTAGGCCTGTTGGCTCCGTTTTTCGCCATCCACAGGCTCCGGAGGCTTCAGTGAGCCCTGCACGCATGCGCGGGGGGGTTGTGCACGCATGCGCGGGGGGAGGGCATTGCATTATGGGTGTGGGCGCGCGCGCCCTTTTGGTACCCGAACAAAAAAAGGTTCGCCATCACTGAGCTATAGCATGCAACTTTGACAACAGAGGTTGAATAATACTTTATAGAGAAATAAAATCATGTACAGTATTTCATCATTTTATATTTTTCTTATTGCGTTTTTCCTTAATTAAATTTCCAGAAAGTTCCTTTGTCTGATTTGAAACTGATGATCAAAATAACAAGACATTCTTCAGTTGACCCCATCTATTTATGGAATCACTGTAGAAAAGCAGTATAGATAACATAAAAGAAATATAATGAATAAATATTGAGGAAACCGTGTGCCTTATTTATTACAATGAAAATTTAAAACCAACACCATTTTTATTCCTGAAATAAAAATCTTCCTTGCTGAAGAAACATCATTGGTAAAGTAGGGTTTATATATAAGGAGAATTGACATGGAATTATGCCATAGACATACCATTTGCACACTGAATTTTCGGGCAGCACTCCGAGACACAACACCCTAACAGAGGCTAGCAGTGATAACAACTGTAGAGCCCACTTTTAACAAGGTGGCTAAACTTTGCCATATTAATCTTCCACAATGACCCAGCATGATGAGACAGTCCACAGAGTCACCTCCAGGCTTTACATGAAGAATTTGCCTTCCGGTCTCTCCTACTTTAATTCCAGGTAGCCTTACAGAAGGATGCACATTTGTTAATGACTGCATACAAAACTACACTTTATCAGTAAGTCCTTCAGATTTAGGTCTACCAAAAAGTGTTTTGTTCTTGGATCTACTAAATTGTACATACATCCCCTTGAAGACAACAGAGTCATTTTGCTGTAATGGGTCCCTTTATGATCATTCCACACTGATTTCTACTGGGGCTTGAAGAGTATCGATGCAGTACCAACAGTTCACTCTCCACAACCTTCTAGATGTCCAATATGTGTTTGGTGAGTTTGCAGCTTTTTTGTAATCATCATATTTCATCCAAGATTAATTCACATTATTTAGAAGCAAAGCCAGGTTTACCATCAAGTAAACTATCACCTGCAGTTAGTCTTCCTCTGAAGTCTGCTTCTGTAACAGATTTTTTGCATACATACATTCCTCGTGTAGAACTACAAAAACAAAATGTATGACATCATTCAGGGATAATTATGCAGACACAAAATGGAGACCACTGAGATTATGGGGCATCAACTGGAATGTTTGTTTACAATGACATATAGCTGCAATTGTACTGTATAGATATTAGAGTAAATAATAATAATGTGTCAAAACTGTGCCAAGGTTCTGAAAGTATTCATTCTTTACAAAAAAAAAAAAGGCTTCTGGTTCTCTATTGTAGGTGAGGGCAATTAGAATAGCAATAGCACTTAGACTTATATACCGCTTTACAGTGCTTTACAGCCCTCTCTAAGCGGTTCATAGAGTCAGCATATTGCCCCCAACAATCTGGGTCCTCATTTTACCCACCTCGGAAGGATGGAAGGCTGAGTCAACCTTGAGCCGGTGAGATTTGAACCGCCAAACTGCAGCTAGCAGTCAGCTGAAGTAGCCTGCAGTCCTGCACTCTAACCACTGCGCCACCTCGGCTCCTCAAATTCTTTTCAGCCTTTTTGAGTTGAATGTATTATTGCGGGCAGCAATTGTGTTTATTTATTTATTTCTTTATTTAAAAGATTTATATGGCCGCCCATCTTAAAACAACTCCGGGTGGCTCACAAGAACAGTAAACCAATAACTATAAAACAGCCATAAAACAGTAAAGCAATAAAACAATATTTCTTCATAACTGTGCAAACTCCCTGTCTCCTTAGGCTTTTTGATCTAAGAAAAAAATTAAAACGTTGGAGGAAATAACAACACAACAGCTTTTTAAGTAGTTTATCAAAGAGCCTGTCAAGAACTTTCTTGAAGTTGAAGGGTCCTGCTCCAATTAAAAGCAAACAAACAAATGTAGGGCATCTCGCAGCCTGAGCTTAGACTCAACCTTTGCAAAACCAAGTAACTTTGGATTCAAGAATTTCCTGTTCCAAAGATTTGGCATCTTAATGGTGAATATGGGAATGGGAATAATCCAGGGGTGGGTTCTAATTTATCTTGCTGCCTCGTGGGCACGCGTGCGCATGCGCAGTGCCGAAAAATCCAAAAAAATATCCCCCCCCCAAAAAAACTTGAAAACAAGATGGCGAAACATGCGCAGTGCCGGAAACTCAGCTTCTGCGCATGCGCAGAAGAAACAAAAATGGAAAAAAATTCAAAAAAAAAAAGATGGCGGCGCCCACGGACCCGCCCCAACCCCCCCGCCTCTGTGACGTCACCAGCGATTTGCTCCCGGTTCTATCGTCACCAGTGGGTCACTACCGGTTCAGGCAAACCGGTCCAAACCAGGAGGAACCCACCTCTGGAATAACCCCACTGAGAATGGGGTTATTCCCCAGGAGGAAGCCATGTATAATATGGGGATCCTCCTGGACTCACAGCTCTTACTTAAGTAGGAAGTGGCAACTGTAACTAAGAGGGCCTTATTTCATGCACTAATTGTGACCATACATGGAGATATTTCTCTCAGTACCTCACATGTTAGCCATCACCCATTTGCTGCAAATATTCTGTACTTGAAGATGCTGCCTTGAAGATCACAATGCAAGTCCAAAATTCAGCAGCACAAGTAGTTTTGATGTTCTTCAGTTAATTTATATAAGGTCACTATTTCATGAGCTGCACAGCTGCCAGTTGCTTCTGGGTACAATTCACAATAGCAATAGCACGTAGACTTATATACCGCTTTACAGTGCTTTACAGCCCTCTCTAAGCGGTTTACAGAGTCAGCATATTGCCCCCAACAATTTGGAGCCTCATTTTACCGACCTCAGAAGGATGGAAGGCTGAGTCAACCTTGAGCCTGGTGAGATTTGAACTGCCAAATTGCAGGCAGCCGGCAGTCAGCTACTGTGCCACCATTGCCACAATGCTGGTTGCCACCATGAAAGCCTTCCATGGTTCCCTCTTAGCTCCCTAACAGCCCAACTCTGCTGTGCTTTCATAAGCTTTATCTTCCAACTGGCCCAAGGGGAGGTAAGTGGTAGTTCTGCTCCCTATCTGTAATGGATTTACTGTTTCCCCTTTGGGGTTTCTTGCATTATTTTAACAGCTGCATACTGCCTAGATTTGTGAGAGTTGGAGTAGTGGGCTATCAGTTTAATAGATGAATAACTAAATAAATAAAAAGGAAAATTTAACTCTGTGTCAACAACCACCACAGCCCCTCCCCCCAGCCCTTGAGACACGTGGTCAAAGAAAAACGCACACACACTCTTTGTTTTTTGCAAGTACTGCAAGTAAAAGTAGAAAAATAAGAAAAGGAAAGTCAGTACTTCATTCATTTGGATGCCGTTCAGCCCTGGAGGCTCTGGCTGGCTTAACGATCAAGATCAGCATCATATAAAAAGCAACCCCATTAAAAACAGTGAACCAATCCATAATATAAATGCAATTGGCAATTTCAAAATCATAAACAAACAAAAAAAATTCAACATCATGCACCCACTAAATTCCAGCCTACCTCCCTTTTGTGTTAAATGTAATTGCTGGTCTTAATTGCTCTCTTGAAACCTAGAATGGAAGGAACAGACCAGATCTCCATGGGAAAGGAATTCCAAAATATGGAAACAACGTATGTCAAGTGATAATCTTACATAAGTAGGTTAGCTGAGAGTTTGTCCAATTCAATCTGATCGGATGGGTAAATGAATACGGGAAATGGTAGCCTCTCAGAAATGGTAGCCTGGAGTCAGGAAAGGTCTTAAAGGTGGCAACCAGAACCCCGAATTGTACCCAGAAGCCGACTGGCAAACCATGCAGCACCTGAAGTAGTATGGTCACCCAAGTTATATTGGGATGCACCCAGCACTGGCCAGGCTGCCACATTTGGTACTAGTTGTAGCCTATATATGCTTTCCAAAGAGACCCTCACATAGACCAATCTAAGTGGGAAGTGACTAGAACATGAGTGATTGTGAGCAGACTCTCTAACTTTAGATAGTCAAATGAACAAAAGAACTTCAGAGGAGTATATGTAGCATTTACGAATCTTCCATAAAATGCTAGAGGAACATCAGGGACAGCTTAAGATGAAACAAAAATACAAGAACTGAGCTTGTTTTACCCAAGTAAGTTACTGGAACAAGTAAATTACCAGAAACTATCAAGATACTGTATTGAAAGCAAAACTGGACCAATGCCCAGAAATTAAAGCATAACATTCTGATAGTGCAGTTAACTGCTCCCTGTTACTCTGTGATTCAATATTTACCTGGGTAAGCCTTGCTTTTCATAAATTTCCAACTTAATTAAAGGTTTAGGAGCAATTCAATTTTATTCCTTTGTTTTCCTGCTGAGTCCCAATCTAGAGCTGCCTCCCTTATCTCCAGTCTCTGCTTTCTCTTTTCCAGCTATTTCTTCCAGTGATCTTTTGCTAATCTCTCACATATCTTCCCTTTTAATTATGTAAGCTACACTGAGTCGTTTTGGGGTTGAGTGGCTTCTAAATCTAAGAAATTAAGAAATCTCACAGGAAAGCTTTTCAAACAGAAAAGTTAGGAGCTGGGGTAAAAACTCCTTTTGGACATTGTCTCCCTTCTTAAGGCTAGTCCAAAATAGTTAAACTTTTGTTCCCTACAATCAAAACGAAGGGTCCTTGGGATATTTCCCTGGTTTCTGTATTAATTTGCTGTCTGAAATGGGCATGATTGCATTGAATTTGGAGGGGAGACCTGCTTGCTGCTTTGTCTACGGTAGCAGATTCAGGAGAGTTATTCATGTACTGGATTTGCAGGGCTACCTAATTGTCAAATGACTCGAGACAGTGTACAAGATGAGTTAAAACCACACTGAAATAATACAGGGCGGGGGGGGGGCGGAATAAAAAGATCATACAGGGAGTACAAAATTAAAATGGTCATACCAGTGGGTTCACAACACTCCATGGCTTAGAAATGTATCTTTATGACCTTCCAAAAATACAGCTTGGTTGGAATCATGTGGATCTCAAGGGCAACGCTGCTGTACCAGAGGACAGAAGGGGGTGACAGGGAAGACACAATTCCAGGATCCCATAAAGTGATATTCTTTCAGGGCATGCTGATCCTAATGAATGCTGATCAATATTACGGAACAGGCAGAGACAACTGGAGAGGGATGGTCCCAAAAATAACCAGCCCTTAAACCAAAAAGGAATTTAAAGATGACTGTCAAAACCTTGAATTTCACCAAGAAGCCAACAGGCAACCAGCGTAGCTCACACAGTAGTGGTATTTCAAGTGCACCCAGAACTACTCTGGACCAGATGTAGCTTCTGAAAGATATACTAGAGTAGCCTCGTGTAGAGCACATTGCAATAGTACAGACGAGAGATGAATGAGGTACGAGTGACTCAGTCTCCTGATTCAGAAAAGGGTGCAGTTGCTGCAGAAGATAACTTTTAAAAAAGGCTCTCTTAGCCACAACTGTCATATGTTCTTCAAGCAGGGGCCATAAATCTTGGGAGGACCCCCAAAAGGCACACCAACATGGTCAAGTGGTACCCTATCCAGAAACAAAGTGAGATGATATCTATGAGTGCCTTGTCCATTCAATACATAAGCGTGAACTACTTCAATTCCATCTGATTCAATTCACAGTTTCAAAGCAGGTTTCCAATTCACAAATCAGTTCTGATTTGGGGTGATAGGGTGAGCCAATAAAATCTTTTAAATCAAAGCACTTGTTCAAAGTTCTGAAAAGTCCAACTCTAGAATTCCTGTTAGCCCTCCAATAATTAGGATAGAAACAGAAATCTCCTTACATGGGAGGAGGAGGAGGAGGAGGAGGAGGAGGAGGAGGAGGAGGAGGAGGAGGAGGAGGAGGAGGAGGAGGAGGAGGAGGAGGAGGAGAGGCA
>QLTV01002691.1:1617266-1629393 GCA_003457575.1 Thermophis baileyi
AAAAGAAGAATCATTTGGAAAGAGTAAAAATGCAATCATCTGCTTTTTACAGTGGGAGGAAAATGCTGCTATAGATTGGAATATGAATATATATATAGATATATATATATATAAGATAGTGGTGCCTTGGATTTCCTTGTTCTTTTTTTTAATTGGGCTGGAAGGGGTTACTTCATTATGCAGCAAATTAGAAAATTCATAATTTATCATTGCACCCAGTCGAAATGCCACCCAACTGAGTCGCACCCCTGTGAAAACCATCACATAGTAACAAACTGTCAAAGTCTGCTGCAGCCGACGGGCAAAATTAATATGCAAATGTATGCAAGAAATTAAAAAGCAGAATTACCCAGGCAAATGAGGTAGCTATACTTGAATTGTTAGAATTATGAATAATTACTGCGAATTTTCTGCTCCTAATATAACTTGTTTTTTGATAAACAAAGACTTAATTATCGAGATGCGCTGGAGAATTTCCGTGGCACTCATTAATCTTGCAAAAAAAGAAAAAAAGAAAAAGAAAAAACAACAAGTCCCTGGTGCCCAAACTGTAATGAAGAGCGCGTGCCCTGAATCTTCAGAAAGATCAGAGGCACCATGACGCCAGGACTAGGGGGGAAATAGACAGTGCCAATGTCCCCTCCTGTACCCTGGAGTGTCATAATATCTTCTACCAACTATCAAAGGGACTTATTTATGCCAGCAACCGATCCATAAGTCCAATTAAGCAGGGGTGAAACGATGGGTTGATGTGCTAGGAAAATGCCATCTAGTGGTGGCTGTATTTGATCCCAGGGATACCAACTTGACAAGGGGGGGGGGCTCTGCAGTATGCAGCTAATGGATGCTGCATGACAGACCATAATACCCAAGAGGGACAATCTTTTAGGGTCCGTCTCAATGGTCCTCCATTAATCTTGGTTCTGCAGTGCTCTGGTGTCCATGGGAACAAGGGCATTATCATAAGCACTGATTTTAACATTTCCCTTTAGGGAACGCAGTGCAGGCAGGAGAAGCTTGGGGTGGTAAAGCTGGAAAGAGAAAGAGCATTATTATCTTGCATTATACGAAAGCCAGCTTCACCCTAGAATCAGTGATATATATACATTTCTTCTTTGCTCCACCTCCACCCCTCCAAAATGTCACTCAGAAGAACAACAAATGAGCATATCCTGCTAAGTGTGTCACAGAGGGGGCTGATTGTTCATTTCCTCTGTGTGAGTTTTTTTAACAGAGAGAGCAACTGCCTGGCCTTTGAGGATTGTGATAATTCACCACAAGAAAGCAAACAGGAAAATAACCCCATGTACTCTCTCTGTACAGACCAAATCAAACCCGCTGTGAGCTTATTATTACTTAAAAACTGGCATTTAAGTCAAAATGACGGACGCACTGTCATTATCCCTATTTGCTTCCATGATAAAGCCGAGCAGATGAGAAGGCAAAATTGCAAAACATCTTCTAGTGCTTCAGAGGTTACTTCAAGGAGCTCGAGGCAACCTATGTTTTCCAACGCATCCTCTCTGAATTCAAGTCTCCAAATTTCCTGATGCCTTGACAGGACCATTTGGCCGCACAGACAAATTGTCATCTTTTAAATCAGGGAATTTAGTCTCTCCTTCCTTCTTCCTCATTTTAGACATGAGACTCTGCAATTCTTTCTGTCCCACCCACCTCCCGCCTTTACTAAGCCTCCAAATATTTTTTTCCCTACATGCTTAGAAATGCAGGAAACATCAGTCCTTCTGCCTCTTCTTACTTAGGAAAATGTGTGAGATGAGCAGCAGATAAATTTGATAAATAAATAAAAGGAATAAATGGGGGGTGGGGGAGGGAAGGTAGAAGCTATGGGCAAAGGGCTGGCTTTTTCACATTTCTCTTTCCCAGATTTTAATACAGAAGAGAGTTGGATTTGCTCTCCTTCCCAAAACCTCATTCAGTGCAGGATTACTCAGAAGTAAGTTCCACCGAGTTCAATAGCATGGCATTCACTTTCTGCAAGATTAATTCATGCCACAGGCATCGCATGATAAGCCGAGACAAATGTTTTTCGTGAGCTCTTAAGAACGATTGGGGAAGCTCATCTAATATTGCATTTGTTTCTTTAAAAAATACTGTTCGGATAATTCAGAAAATGCGTCTCCATTTCCATTTTTATTTCTAAGGGATAAAACATACAAGATCACATTTCTCAGCCAAAGCTCTGTCTCGTGACACAGGGGTGGGGAACAGTATGGAAATGGGTAAGAAAAGTAAGATTTTTTGGGGGGGGTTGGTTTCTCTCTTTTAATAAGACCTTAACAAAATGTGTGCATTTCTTCACAAATGGGGCAGAAATAAATTGTGATATATTTATAAAAAATTGAATTGGGTGGGCAGAGGGAGGAGGGGATGAAACTCCATTGAAACACTGAGCTTTTAATGCTTAGCTCTTAGACTGGCTTGAATCCTAATTTATTCAACTATATTTGCAGTGCTGAAATCAAGCTTCTTCTTTTTTTAAAGGAAAAAATAAGACTTCCCATCTTAATAACTACTTGCAGAAAGCATACTGTGGTCTGCTCTATGCTGTATCTGTTGCCTTTTGCCAGGGCAGATAGATAAGAATTTTGCTGGGTTCATTTTTTTAACAAGAACCTGGCAACATTTTAAAATATCTTCATAAACGGGGCAGAAAGAAATTAAGATCTTAAAACTTTGTGGATGAGAGCAAAATGGACAGATGCATTTGATCTCTAGATAGGGGTCTTTTTCTAAAACAATACATATATTCATGTACTTCATTAGTTAAATCAATCACTTGGGTGGGTTTTTGTTTTTGTTTTTTTGTAATGTTGTGTATTGGCAACTTTGCATTCTGCTCTTCAATCCCAAAGAGTTTCTCGAGCAGCTAACTGTTAAAAAGAAAATAGCAAATCATAAATAATACTAGTATGCACTCCATATTTCTTCTGTCAGTGAAAAGAGCAGAACGTAATAGAGTAGATGTCAAAACCACTTGGGTGGTTTATTAATCTCATCAGATTTTACAATACATTCCTTCTTTGGGTACATTACCCCCTTCAAAAAAAAAACCACTTTTAATAGCATATATTACTTTAAAAATAATTGTTCGGTACAGTAAAGGTGACACAAATAATTAAAATCTATGACAATCTATGCATAACCTGTGGTTTAAAATATTTACTTTCAACTACTGCACTGAAGAATAGGGAAGTGCAAAGCTTCAAAAGAGGGCATCAGTTTGATGATGCTTTGATCAAATCATTCATTCAAGCAGATTTTTCACTGAAGCGGATACTCTGCTTGGAAGTACCACCCCGAATCAGGTGGCTTTGAAGCACTTTGTAATCTTTGAAGCATCTTGCAGATTTGAAGGATTTATATTGCTTCTGGAGTTGCTTCGGACAATATATAAAGCTGCAACTTAGATTTCATATAAAAGGATGCAGGGTGAGAGGTGTTGATTGACATGAATACCCAGCTAATCAGTTTAATTCTCATTAAATGTTTTTTTCCTAGCAGAGTTCTTTTGGAGTGACAACCTTGCTTTCAGTTACCTTCATCTTCTCAGTTTTCAGCCTCTTAAATCTACTGTTACAAACTTTAACCTTGCTCTCTCTTAAGCTAATGGGATCTTATATTTTTGTGATGTTCCTTCAACATATCTGGGGGCTCAGCTGAGCATTCAGCGTTGAATATGGGCTTGAGGTTGACTTTACCTATTTTAAAAAAATATGTGCATTGATTTTTGAAATGAAATCGAAGAGAAGAAAAAAAGAGAGAAGGAAAAAGAGATTTTTAAAAAATGCAAAAGAGGTTTACAGGCATCATAACATTTGCAGTAGAGCTTTAAAATAGCCGGCATCTTTGTCTGTGGCTTGGCTCTATTAGTAGCACTGTATCTCACAGAGGCATCCTACTGCTCCTGTTCCTGCTACCTCTGCCAGCTTGCTAACATCAAATGTTGCCAGTTAAGTCACAACTCTCACAGAACTTGGGTCCTGCCAGTAGTGAAGGGTTCTTTTGTAGGAAGGGCCACTGCCAACTAGCTGTGCCAATATCCCTGGTCTCTTAGAAATATTAATGATCAAAGGCAAAAAAATATCCATAATTGGTGGCCATTTGTTAGCATCCAGGGCATACCAGAAAAGCAAATGGAAAGTTAAAAATTCCTTCCTTCCTTCCTTCCTTTCTTCCTTCCTTCCTTCCTTCCATCCATCCATCCATCCATCCATCCATCTTTCAGTCCTTCTTTTCAGTTTTCCTTCCTTCCTTCCTTCCTTCCTTCCTTCCTTCCTTCCTTCCTTCCTTCCTTCCTTCCTTCCTCTGGAGTAATACACTTTCTCTGCGGGTTCAGCAAACTTTTCTACAGGCTGTTCATTAGCTAAAAACTGCGTTTTGCTTTCTTCTTCCCTGTTCTCTCTGCCCTAAAATGTATTTATAGGTATATATGTACTATATATGTATAACAGTTGAAATGATTAAACTGAAAATTAGCGGGGTAAGTATCCTATAGAGAGTCTGCCAATCATATTATTTTCATTCCATTCTGCCAGAAAATAAAATTGCTTCTGGTATTTTGGAGTTTCCCCATTATAGTCTATGGTTGATTTTTTTTTTTTCAAATCAAATCTTGAATATATTCTAAGTCAGATAGCCCTCAATATCTTAAACCTGTTATCTGAAAGAAATCACATTTCAATTGCCAACTGAATAATTCTTTTAAAATGTGCTTGTCTTGTTAATTTGAAATTCTCTTGGGGAAAAAAGTACACTTTGAAAACTTAAACCAAATATATATATTAGTTTGTACATTTTGCAATTTCACTTCCTTTTTCTTCCAGTCTTTCCTTTTCTGGGAGACACTTGGATATGAGTAGCATGTACATTTGAATTTTATCATTGGTCAGTCAGCCAGATGTTCAGATTGGATCTGGCATTTTTATCCACCTTTTGAGTCCTTCCCAAAGACCTGAGATGGGCAGATGTTGTTTCATAGTGTTAAAGGTATTGTTCGCAGGATGTAAGATGTTCCAAGTAAAGTTGCCTTGGAAATTAATTGATAGTGATTGTGTCAATGCTGATAGTATTCAACTGGTGCTCCAGATGTTTTGGGTTTGCACCCACGAGACCAGTAGTGGGTTCTAAAACCCTTTACTACCGGTTCGCGCGCGCATGCGCAGAAGCATCCCGGCTGGGTGGGCGGAGCCTCCCGCCACCGCTGCTACCGGTTCTAAGAACCGGGCCGAACCAGGAGCAACCCACCACTGCATGAGACCTATTACTATCAGTGCTATCCTTGCTTTCTTTTGATACCGTCGTTCTACTTCTATTTGTAGGTCCTTGTATTTTGTGATTTTCTCCAGTTCTTTCTTTTCTACTTTGTTGTCTCCAGGTACTGCCACAGCCACACTTTTATGTCTTTCTTGCCGACAGTTGTTAAGTCTGGGCTATTGTGTGACAGATGCCTGTCTGTTTGAATTCTAAAGTCCAAGAGCACTTTGGCTTTTTCATTTTCTGTTACTTTGTCTACTTTGTGGTTCCCACTGGTTCTTGCTTGCAGGAAAATGGAATTTCTTGCAGATATTTCAGTGCACCATTGTTGCTACTTTGTCATGCATTGTTTGTAATCAGTTTATGTGATCTTCTTGCAGAAGCTACCCAGGTGGTCCATGGTTTCTTCAGCTTCTGTTCAGAGGTGGCATTTGCTTTCTGTTGCTGTCTTCTCCATTCTGGCTTTCTTTGCACTTGTTCTTAAGGCTTTGTCTTGTGCAGCCAGAATTAGCCCCTCTTTCTCTTTCTTCAACTTTCCTGCTCTTAGCCATTCCCAGGTCCTGTTATTATCTGCTTTCCCTGCTTTTTTAATGCGCTGGCCATATTTGTTTTATTTTTATTTATTTATTTTATTTTTTATTTATTTATTTATTTTGTCAAACGTGTATATGATTACAGATAAAGTATAAACATGATTGTGAAATCATTTACGAGTACGACGTTAGGACAGGGACGGTAGGCATTCTGGTGCACTTACGCACGCCCCTTACAGACCTCTTAGGAATGGGGTGAGGTCAACGGTAGACAGTCTAAGCTTAAAGTTTTGGGGGTTTGGGGAAGAAACTATAGAGTCAGGTAATGTATTCCAGGCATTGACCACTCTGTTGCTGAAGTTGAATTTTTTGCAATCAAGTTTGGAGCGGTTTACGTTAAGTTTGTAACTATTGTGAGCTCGTGTAATATAATTGTCTCTTGTCTCTTTTCTGTTCTTCATATGATCTTTCTTGTCAGCCAGTTTGGTCAGTATGCCTTGGTATACGAGTTTCAATACATTTTCTTCACTGTCCTTCAGATATTCTTCCAATGCCCCTTTTTTCAACTTTCTGGCATATTTGCAATATAGCAATAGCAATAGCACTTAGACTTATATACCGCTTTACAGTGCTTTACAGCACTCTCTAAGCGGTTCACAGAGTCAGCATATTGCCCCCAACAATCTGGGTCCTCATTTTACCCACCTCGGAAGGATGGAAGGCTGAGTCAACCTTGAGCCGGTGAGATTTGAACCGCTGAACTGCTGAACAGTCAGCTGAAGTAGCCTGCAGTACTGCACTCTAACCACTGCGCCACCTCGGCTCTTCCAAGCCCATTATGCTCCTTGCTAAGTACAGTCTATTATTATTGTGTGGATGAAGGGCATGATTCATTGTCATTATTTTTCTGATCTTCCTATGAAGGGCAGGGGTGGGTTCCACTTACCTTCTCCACCGGTTCGCATCGTGACTTTTTCGCATGCGCACTCGCTCCGCTCACAAGCACACGTGCGTTCCCTCAAGCAATTTTGCTTCTGCACATGCTCAGTAGCTGCAATCAGCCCGAAACACAGCTGAGGAGCTGATCAGCTGTGCTTCAGGAGAAGGAATAAAGGTCAGTATAAACCTGGGGGCAGGCGGGAGGGCCCTTTTTCAAGCAGCAGAACAGGAAAAACCTTCCAAACAGTAAAAAATTCGCAAAAAAATTCACAAAAAAAGATGGCGGCGCCCACGGACCGGCACCGGCAGATCCACTTCAGTGACATCACCAGTGGGTCGCTACCAGTTCGGGTGATCCGGTCCGAACCAGGAGGAACCCACCCCTGATGCAGGGCCTTTAGTTTTACATGACTCCAGTCCATTAATCTAATGACTGGAATTGTCCAGGGGTTAATTACCTTGATGGTATTTCCTCCACTGACTTTGGACTTTAAGATCTTCTTCACTTTGTTGATGTGTTCAGTACTAAATTTCATTTTGACTTCAGTGAGCTTATGTTGCCTGCTTGAAGGATATCCAGATATTTGTTGTGATTGTCTTCATCCAGATAGTTGATGTTATTTCCATGGGGCATCTTGATTCCCCTGTTGATGGTGAGGGTGGCACATTTGTCCAGTCCAAACTCCATTATTATTGTTCATTGGCTCATTGATCTTGGCCCAGCTTTCAAACATACAAACTTCCCAAAAAGTCTTTTGCTGCAGCATTACTTCAAGGCCCAGCCAAGGATCCTAAAGAATGGAGGAGTCATTTAATTCAACACCAAAGGAAAGGCAATACCCCCCAAAAAAAGAGAGCAGAAGGTTTAAAGTGCACCAATGCTAATGTGTCTGAGCATTTGCTATTCTTGAAATAATTAATTTAAATCTCGGAACAGTGCATCCAGCTATAGTGAGGGAGGCTGGGACCTGTGCAGCTGCTTCCTCGCCTAAGGGCTGTATTGGTGGGCCAGTTCAAGGCTCCAGGTTCTCCTTTATTATAATTGTTTGTCTTTCAGCCAACCTGAACAGCCCTTCAAATGTACTGTCCTCTAATGGCCCTAATGCACTGTCCTGCCCTGTACATCTACTAACACACTAGAATCAAAGACCCATTTGAGGCCTGCTGTTTACCTAGGGTAATGGTGCACCTGCCCTTCTGTCCCCTGGAGATTTCCCTGCATCAGCATCAGTGCACAATTGTTTTGGCTCCAAGGGCTGCATGGATTCTGGGTCATTGCTTGAGGAGATTCGGACCTATTTGCACATTATTTGATTTATGCACATTCATATCGTTCTCTCTTCTCTCCCTCTTTCTCTCTCTCTCTCTCACTCACACATACACACACAAACACACAAATGTTCTACAGTGGAGATGGAGAAGGGAAAACAAATTGTTTTCCCCTCTCCATCTCCACTGAAGATCACTGATTTCCTGCAACCATTAGTAGAGAGAAAACAGGGAGTGGTCCCTGCCAGCCAGGTCATGATTTGTTGTCCAGTGGAAAAAAGTAGCCAGGACTCTGCAGGACTTCGCAGGATATACTGTTAATTTTATTTGTTATTTATTTATTTTTTAAAAATATGCCACCCATCTCTCCTGTAAGGTGACTCTTAATGCATATTGCCATTAAGACATTGACCAAATTTCAGGAAACACTGCTTTTTTAAAAAGCCATTCCCCTAAATCAGGCGTGTCAAACTTGATTTCATTGAGGGCCACAACAAAGTTGTGTTTGACCTCGGGGGGGGGGGTCGGGGTGGACCTGGCCAGGGTGGGTGTGGCCAACTAGACATCACGCATGTCGGGGGGGTCCGAGCACTCTGCCAGCAAAAGTGGGCTCCTGGGCTCCATTTTTGGCTGCAACGGCCTCCTGCAACCCTCTGCCAGCAAAAATGGAGCTCGGGAGCACCGCCCGCGGCCCTCCCAAGCTCCATTTTTGCTGGCAGAGGCACCATGGGCCAGTCCTTTGCTGTTTCCAGGGTGGCCCTGCGGACCAGATCTAAGCACCCCTGGGCTGGATCCGGCCCGTGGGCCTTGAGTTTGACACCCCTGCCCTAAATCTTTCCAAAGGGTCCAACTAGGAATAGAGTTATACCTGAAAGAATAAGCAAAAAAAAGTGATTAATATTGATAAGTGTCTGGAAAATGTAAAACACTGAAAGTTGCGTATTGCTGCTGTTGTTTTATTTTTATTCAAGGAATGGTGCAGTGAAGATTTACAAGCACCTGTCAGATGTTCCAATCATTTTATTATATCTTTTTTTCTGACTTACTATGAAATGCCTCTCTATTAATGGCCACCACTTTTCCTGTATCTGTTTCATGTATAATCAGTATTTACATATCTGTTTATACAAAAGGACAGTCAGCTGTTAGGAGGGTTGCCAATGGCCCAGGTTTAGAAAAAAGGAAAAGAAAGAAAACTCTTGGCAAATTGGTAGAAATTTTGTTGGTGAATCTAGAAATAAGGAGAAATGTGTTATTTTTCCCTCCCCCAATTCCACTGCTTTTGGGGGAATTGTTCCTTTAAGACTAGAGTAAATAAAGTACATCCTAATATAATACTGTATGTAGATTTGAGAGCCACCTGACTGAAAGAGTCAGTGCCACATAGTATTCTTTTATTTTACTGGATTTAAAAGATTGTTTGTTTCCTAGCTTCCAGAAAGGCAAGTGATCCCAGATTGCTTTACGTTCTGTGGCAAATAATTGTCCCAGCAGAGCAGCCTTTACAGAAAAGAAGCATTTTCCCGTTCTTTAACTTTTAGCTCAAAGTAATTCAAAGTACTGTATAGATACCTTAGAACATTATGACAGAAGTTTAACATATACCTAGCATCCATGCACATCTCTGTATTGCTAAATCCTAGAACTCCTCCTATCTAACTTGCAGAACTTAATGTCAGTTTTCTGCCTTTTTCAGTCAAATGAAATTGACAGTTGCCTGGATCCAACTGACAGAATTCTGACAGAATTTTTTTTTTAATCTTCTATCTATCTGCATAGCCCAGGGGTGTCAAAGAAGGCCAAATCTGAGGGCCAAATTTGAGGGCCAAATCTGGGTACTTAGATCTGGCCCACAGGCCGCCCTGGAAACAGCGAAGGAATGGCCCACGGTGCCTCTGCCACCGAACACGGCCCTCCCGAGCTCTGTTTTCAGCTGTGACGGCCTCCTGCAGCGCTCTACCAGCAAAAACAGAGCTCGGGAGGGCCTCATGCGGCCCTCCCGAGCTCCGTTTTCATTGGCAGAGCGCTGCAGGAAGCTGTCGCAGCTGTAAACGGAGCCTGGGAGGGGTGCCCCCAACACGAGTAATGTTGAGCTGGTCACACCTACCCCAGCCACACCCACCCGGCCCCTGAGATCAGACACAACCCTGATGCGGCCCTCAATGAAATCGAGTTTGACACCCCTGGCATAGCCTCATTGTGCAGTCTACACTGATTAATGATTTGCCCCATGGTGCCTTTTCCTCAAGAAGGGAGTCTTCTCCCAATCTTGTCCTCAAATATTTTGTGGACTTTCCACCACTTATGAATTAACAAGTCTTCAGCAATACAAACACTGCCCGATCCATTCTAGTTCTGGTTCTCTGGATTAAAAACAATAGTCCATCTTCAACAACCACTAAGACTATTTCCAGCCTCATCTCCATTCCCAACCTTTTCCTTACCATCAGCCTTCAGGGTATTTTAAGCCTCCCCTTCAGTATCTGCTGCCCCTTCTTTTCCAATAAGCATGATGTCCTGAGAGAATTTAAACCTTTTTTTAAAATTATTATTCTAAGCTTTTTATCTGCAAAATTTAGCACAGAGTTGCTTGGGTGTCTGCATGGATATATGACAAAAGAGGGAGTGTGAGCAGTCCCTTGTGCAAAATGTTTATGTGCACTTGCTTTTAGGTTTCCAAGAACTCTACAGTATTTTTTGAGGATTGGGAATCAACCTGAAAGCAGTCCCAAATGTGCTTTTTCCTGAGGCCACTGGACTTCCTTTGTTTTTTCCTGAAGATGTTTCACTTCTCATTCAAGAAGTTTCTTCAGTTCTGAGAACTGAACAGAACTGAGAACTGAAGAAGCTTCTTGGATGAGAAGCGAAATGTCTTCAAGAAAAAACAAAGAAAGTCCAGTGGCCTCAGGAAAAAGCACTTTTGGGACAACCATGACCTGGATGACTGAGAATCTCCATAGACATTCAACCTGAAAAGCATTTTAAAAGTAAAGATTTCAGGACAAGCAATCTAACTTGATTAAAGTCAGGCATTCGATGATGTTCAGTTTTTAAACTTCCTATGTCACTTTTTTAGGGAAAAATTCTAAAATATAAAATTCAATTCTAACTTGAAGAGACAAAAGAAATGAGTTTCCATGATTTAGAGGGTCCTTTTTTTCATAACAGTGAGATGAATGCAGATTGGGTTCACACACTGCAGTTTGTAAACTTTGGTTTATGGCTTAACATACCGGAATGGCATAAGGTGTATAAACTACAAAGGCTGGGTTCATATATTAAGTGTAGCTTTTGACAACTGGCTTTCCTGCCCCAAGCACAGTAAACTGAAATGTATATACAGTTCTAGGCTGCATAAACAGAGGGATAGAATCAAGATCACATGAAGTGCTAATACCACTTTATAATGCCTTGGTAAGGCCACACTTGGAATACTGCATTCAGTTTTGGTCACCACGATGTAAAAAAGACGTTGAGACTCTAGAAAGAGTGCAGAGAAGAGCAACAACGATGATTAGGAGACTGGAGGCTAAAACATATGAAGAACAGTTGCAGGAACTGGCTATGTCTAGTCTAGTGAAGAGAAGGACTAGGGGAGACATGATAGCAGTGTTCCAATATCTCAGGGGTTGCCACAAAGAAGAGGGAGTGAAGCTATTCTCCAAAGCACCCGAAGGCAGGACAAGAAGCAATGGGTGGAATCAAGGAGAGAAGCAACCTAGAACTAAGGAGTAATTTCCTGACAGTTAGAACAATTAATCAGTGGAACAACTTGCCTCCAGAAGTTGTGAATGCTCCAACACTGGAAGTTTTTAAGAAGATGTTAGATAACCATTTGTCTGAAGTGGTGTAGGGTTTCCTGCCTAAGCAGGGGGTTGGACTAGAAGACCGCAAAGGCCCCTTCCAACTCTGTTATTCTATTCTATTCTATATCTTTTTCAATCTGTATGAGCACTAGTCATACTGATTAAGAAACATGGGAATTGGAGTCAAGCATATGTGAAGGACATCCCTTTGAAGTATCACACAAGCAGACTTCAGTGTTACAGATCTTCCTTCCTTCCTTCCTTCCTTCCTTCCTTCCTTCCTTCCTTCCTTCCTTCCTTCCT
>QLTV01002691.1:1630543-1662123 GCA_003457575.1 Thermophis baileyi
CACCCCCCAGCCTTGGTGAAGGCATGTTTCAAGTACAGCCATAATCATGTGCAATATTGTTCAATTAGTCACTCATTTATGACTATTTTTTCCTTTGAACCTCTTAATGCATGTGAATGTAACAAAATGTTTTCCTTTTTTTTTTAAAGAAAAAAGGAGGTTTCTAACAATTTCTTTGTTTTTTTCCCAAATGATATTTGCTGCTTCTTTGTTAGAAAAGAAATCTTAATTGCAAGCCAAGGGAGAGAAGAGGAATGAAATATGGCACAATTTTACTGATACAGCTTACCGCACATTTTGGGTTACAAAGGAGAAGGACCCAAGACTAGCAACCTGGCTAGAGATAATGGCCTCCATGACCCAGTTACCGGGGAGACAACCAGAAAGATTGTGTTAGGATAATAATCAATTCTACCCTTCCAATGGACATCATTGAACATGTGGTTAAGTGCCAAAGTGGATAGAGTATCCTAAGTCATCAAGCCCAATGATCCATTGTTTCCTGTTTAATACAATGATCCCAGACCACTTACTCAGTGTCCATGTGATCTGTTGTGGCAGAGAATACAGAAAGGGGAAAAAAATAAGAGACACAGGTTAGGAAACACAGTTGTTTTTTATTATAAACTGAACCACAAAAAATGAAATGGAAAAAGTCCTGGAAGACAAGCGGGGGGGGGGGGGGACAGATATTATTTTACTTATTTGTTTGCTTAATTTTCATCGTTTCTGCAGATGAAGCTCAAACAAAATATGTGGTCTCGGGTAGCAAAAGCCTTCTGGAAAATCTCTGTCTTCAGTCTTTTCCAGAGACAAAAGGGTCTCCAATTGGAAGTAGTTCCAAAGGGTCAGCCCCATCATAGAAAAACCGAACTTCTGGGCTTCAGTCCCTATAATTCCTAAAAATGGGGGAAGACTGGCTGCTTCTCTCAGCACGTTCAAAACATCCTTGATGTAGCTCTAACTTGTTAATGTTTAATTTAAAGCTGCTCTCTCCAATCCAGACCTATATAGTCTCCAAGCAGTAGAACAGGACTTTGACAGCATCTCCCCATTGGCCTGAAGTTGTGCTAGAGGGTATCGTCAGGACATTTATGGTACTGAACTCCAAACCATTGGATGACCTCCATCAGTAGCTGTTAAATAGCAAAGGGAAAGCAACTGTGATGTAGACATCTCCAATCCTCACCTGGATACTACTGGCTGGAACTGACCATGGAGTAAGGAAAGGAAGTGCTGCAGAACCATGCCTCCAATCCCCAATCAGGACATTTATGGTACTGAACTCCAAACCATTGGATGACCTCCATCAGTACCTGTTAAATAGCAAAGGGAAAGCAACTGTGATGTAGACATCTCCAATCCTCACCTGGATACTACTGGCTGGAACTGACCATGGAGTAAGGAAAGGAAGTGCTGCAGAACCATGCCTCCAATCCCCAATCCCTTCAGTATGTCCAGAAGGTTACTATGGTTGATAATATCAAAGGCCACTGAAAGATCCAAAAGGACTAAGACAAGCACACTACCTCTGTCCAATTCTCAACATAGGTCATAAATCAAAATGACCAATCCCATCTCTGTCCCACATCTGAATCCTTACAGACATGGGTCTAGATCAGGGGTGTCAAACTCGCGTCGTCACGGCGTTGTCACATGACGTATGGCACCTTTTTCCCCTTCACTAAACCAGGCATGAGCATGGCAAGCGCATGACGCATCCGGCCTGCGGGCCGCGAGTTTGACACCCCTGTTCTAGATAATCTGCTTCATCTACAGCACTCTGTGTTCTGACCTAGGCTTCCTGATAAATCATAAATCACAAACGTAGTCCCAAAAAACCTCTTTTTATTTCAACAGCTGTGAATTATTTTCATTCACAGCCGTAATAAGTCCCAAACAGTTTTAATTAGTCCAACAGAAGTCTGCCACAGTCTTTCGGAAGAAAGCTGATAAGCACCCACCATTATCTCTCTTGACACGCTGCCAAAGACCTAATTGGCAAGTAGCTTTGCAAGGCCAAACAGAACACAGAGTCAGAACGGAGCTGCTGTGTTACACCGAACAGAAATGAACCAAGTTGCTTCCTGCAAAGATCACATAAGCCTTACTCCCAAGTAGTCCTTTTCTTCCTTAACTGTTCTTGCCTTCTGGCAGCTCTGCGCATGCGCACATTGGGAACAGGCTCCCCCTGTTCCTCTGCCTCGCTGATGTCCACTTCTGGAGGCTCCAGAGTCAGCACAGACCTCCCAGATGGTCTGGGCCCCATCTCTGCCTCCGACACAGAGCCTTCTCCAGACTCCAGGACTGGCCCATGTTCCTCTCCAGCCTCCTCGCTGTCCGACTCTGCTGCCAGCTCCGCAGGCCGCTGGCAGACCACAACACTCTGTAGTTGTCCTGCACCACTATCTCCATAACCTTCTTCCCAAGGAGAAGATTGGGAACTAGTCTTAACTAATACCTCTGTATCTAGATAGAGCACTTACCAAAGCTCCTCCATCATCTTTATTTATTTCAATAGTAATAATTGGTAATTTGCGATCATATTGTTGCTGCAACCAGTAAACAGATGATGGCAAGAAATCCTTGTCAATCTCCTGAAATTGTATATTACATATAGAAATACCAAGGAACCATGATTGTGTATAATGGTGACATTTTTTCCACATGTGAAGCAGCTCAGAATAAATCACTTGTGCAAGCACAAGGAATTTAAACAGCTTATATTCTCCCTGGAGAAATTCAAGCCATCAAACAAACAGATAAAGCTTTGCAACATTGCTTGCACTTCCGGAACTTGGTGCTGACACATATTTTTTTTTAAAAAAAAAATCTGCTAAGAATGTTCAATATGTACCAACTGTACAAGCAAATGAAAGAAGAACATAAAAAATACACTAGACATCAAGAGCTAAACATGATCCCCTTGGTGCTATAGCTAGAGGCTTAATGAAAATATATCTGCAAGATACAAAAATCCTTTAAAATAATTTTGCACCATTAATCGCCTCTTTAATACTGTGTCTTATCTTATTAATTCCAGTCAAATTAAATGAAATTGCAAAGGTTTACAAAGATCTCTTTGTTAAATGTGGGTTGGAAAATCATTTCATATAATCCAAACTTCTACCTCTTCATATCATATGGTGTTTTTTTTAAATGCACAACTCATTTGAATAGCATAGAAGTGTAGAAATCCTCAGGTTGTACACCCACCCCCCCACATCATATTTAAAGTCAATATTACATTTTAGCATGTAATTGAAGTGCAAATTAAATATTATGTATACTTTTGTCTCTTATTTCGATTCTATATGCAAAGATCTGCCTTGGCAATCGTCTTTATCCTATTGTTTCATTACAACCCTTAAAATTAAAATCCATTCTTGTCTTTAAATGTTTTATTGTACTTGTCGCTCTTGTTTTGCGTTGTAAAGCCTATGATTAATTCTGTCCGCCAAGTGCATACGGTCTGCCTGGCGATCATCCATTATCTTCATCACTGCTACTTCAGAATGAGCGGTTCATTATTAATTTTTTCCCATCTTTTCAATTACCAGATGTGCTTTTACATTTCTATACTTCTTAGACAATTCAGAATCCTAAATTTAGGAGATGTGCAGTCAATGACCAATATGAATAATTGAGATCAAGAGGACCAACACTTCCAAACAGTATAGAATAAGGACAAACTGGCTAACTAGATAAATGCAGAGAAAGGCAAACAGGCAGAGGAAAAGTTAATAAGAGAGATCATAATTTCTAGATGCTATTTGTTTGCCATGCTCTCTTGGGACCAAGAATTGGGACTCAAGATGGACTTGCCAGCTGTAAAAACATGCATTGAGATCCAAAGTTAATGCAGCCTTGTTAAGCCCTATATTGTGAACTGTTGCTGTGTCATTGTAATAACAGTTCCACTTGCACTATATTTCTTCATATAATTACTTGTAAATTTGATACTAATCGTTTTACATACAATTCTCTAATGGCCTGCGGTTAACATGGAGTACAAGAATTGTAACTGCTATACAGAAACACTTGGAGGAACATGTCAGTTCAGCTTTACCTTGAAGAATGCAAAGCTGTATGCCTTGCCTTGCCTTTCCCCCCCCCCCCAGGTCTTTCTTTCCCAATCATTTGTCAAGCCCCAGATAACTTGCAAATGCAAGAATCAAGAATATATAGATTTCAGAAGACATTTTTAGTGCTAGTCAGGGTAAACACGTAATCTTGAAAATTGTATGTGTTCATTTCCAGATAGATTTACAGCGGACCAAGTCAGATGAAGTCTTTTTAAAATGTTTCCTTCCCACAGTCCAAAGCCCTGGCCAGGTTTGTCTCTTATTTAAATCCACTAATCAACAATTTCCCACTGTTTCTCATATCATTTTAAGGACATAGCTAATTTCAGAAGAAAAGATCTAAGCATACTGAAACATATTTAAATATGCATGAAAAAGAACAGACAAAAAGCTATTAAATTTCTAGCCGCCCAGAATCTCCTTGTGTTGACATGGACAGCTAAATAATTTAATAAATAGATAAATAAGAAGCAGGCCTCTTTTAGTGTTGATGAACACATTTGGAGTTTTGAAAGCATTTTGTTGGAACACTGACAAAATATTTATCATGGATATAGTCACAAAATTTCCTTTTACAGAAGGTGAACCATAAGGTTTTTTTTCCATCATTGCTCGTATCTTGACTGCTCTCTATCACCTAACCTTTATTTTTCCATGACAGGTATGAGTATGTCAAATAAGCATGGAGTGAAGATTGTTGGAGGTTGAAGCATTCTGTGGGTATCTGCATGGGAGAGATAGTGTGCATGTTCCTCACAGCAAGGATCTAACCTGAGCAAGAAAAAGTGAAGCAGGTTTCATAACTGTAATAGAAATAGAATAGAAAGTAAATAAAACATTTATTTACAAGAAGTGAGATGGCCAAAGCCCAGCACCTCGCTAACTATATCTTATCAGGAAGAGATCAACTGTTCTGTGTCTGCACACCTAGGAAGAAAGGCAGAAGGGAGTTTGCTCATATTAGCAAACTCATAGACAAAGAGCAAGCAAATTATAAATAAAAGGGGACACTGAATAAATTCCTAACTCTATGACCACATAGAGTTTATATGCTGCCCATAATCGTTGGGAGTTGGGTGGCATGTTATTGATGTTGTTGTTGAAGAAGAACTAATCTCTTTGTAATAATAATTAGGCTATAAAGAGTCATGGTAGCACAGTGGTTAGAATGCAGTATTGCAGGCTAATTCTGCCAACTGCCAGCAGTTCGATTCTCACCGGCTCAAGGTTGACACAGCCTTTCATCCTTCCAAGGATAAAATGAGGACCCGGATTGTTGGGAGCAATAGGCTGTCTCTGTAAACTGCTTAGAGAGGGCTGCAAAGCATGGTGAAGCAGTATATAAGTCTAAGTGCTATTGCTATAAAGAATCAATTTCTATTATGCAGCTGTCAATTTCCAAGTAGTAGGTATGCAGTTCAAAAGAAGGAATGAATATATTAAACTTTGTCTTAATATCAAATTAATATATGTAATATTTCTTTCCAGAACACCATAGAACATTGCAAAAATATATTTTAATGAGGTATTATTCTGGTTGCATCTTGAACATGATTATTTACTCATCATATTCCTGTATAAATGCAATGAGGTTTAATTAAGTTCTTTTTTTTTCATAAATCAGACTCAGAGCTAGTGAGTTTTTTTAGTATTAAGGTTAAAATATTTTCCATTGTTTAGAGAAAATGGGGCTCCTTATTCCATTTAATCCTTAAAATGTGCATATCAAATTAAGTTATTGATAATAGATATTTAAAAAGATTAATTATGGCCTTTGGGGACATAGGATTTAATGATCCCTTCCAATAACATGGGTGACTCTAAGGCTGAAAATGCCATTGGTCCAAATTAGGATCTCAACAAATATTGTAATTGTACGTACTGTCAGTGGGGGGTAACTAATAAATGGTATTTGTATTTTAGCAAAGAAAATGATAAACATTCATGGCTTTCAGCTACAAATTGATCAGCTACAAATTGATCTCAGTATCCAACCAAGGCCTCCATAAAACTGTTGTTATTGTTGTCTTAATTGATTTTGAGATCTGGATTACTCCATAATATAATTAAGCCTGAGAAAAAGAATCAAACTATATTTTTCAGAAAAGACATACCTTTATTTTCAAATCAACATAACAGTAACAATAATCAGCAAATCAATTACATTTCAATCCAAAACTGTCCAATTAATTAAGGTGTTATATATAAATATTTCAAAGAGCTAAGGTGTTACACATTGGGGCTGAGAGAACCAGGTTCAACTCGTCATCTGACTGCAGAGTTCAATGGGTAATTTTGGATAGTCACTTCGTTGGGGTAAAATGAGGGAAGGGGAGGATTAGTTGGCGATTGCTTTTGCTCCCAGCGAAAAGATGGGATCTCAACTCTTATCAGCCAATCAATCAGAACTACCTTGTGGGTCTTCTCCTATCCTTTTTATCCAGATGTCAAAGATCTTCTTTGTCCACAGCAGGGGTGGGTTCCAACTTACCTCGCTGCCAGTTCGCTCCCTCCCGCGCCGCGTGGGCGTGCCTCGTGGGCATGCGCAGTAACAAAAAATAAAAATAAAAAAAGCCAAAAAAAAGATGGCAACCACATGCACAGTGCCGGAAGTTGGCTTCTGCGCATGCTCAGAAGGAAAAACAAATTAAAAAAATTCCAAAAAAAATTCAAAAAAAATTCATTTTTTTTAAAAAGATGGCGGCCCCCGTGGACCGGCACCGACCGATCCGGTTCGGTGACATCATCGTGACATCACCAGCGGGCTGCTACCGGTTCGGGAGAACCAGTCCGAACCAGGAAGAACCCACCCCTGGTCCACAGTAACAATATGGAGACATATTGTTACTCAGATACACATTAAGATACAAGCAGGCTAGTTTACAGAGAGGGCAACTTGTTTATCAACTATATCCTTACTCAGAATCCTGTCTAGATGCTCTTTGTTGATGAGCAACTTAAAGACTTTAAAACTTTAGATCTTTAAACTGGGTTTGGGCTGGATGGTCCTTCAAAGAGAAGGCACCTTCAATTAGAGATCAGCACTCAGTCAAATAGGACCCAAGGGCCGCCATATCTTCAATCCAGCATATTTTGCTATATCTTACACCAAGTATTTCTCTTGTCCACTAAATCTATTGTTAATTAATTTCATTAGATGAACATGGGCTCTGGGATTATTAGAGAGGGATAAAAAGTTTTATCTTTATGGTCCAATGCTATGTACAACATTACAAATCTATTAGATGTCCTAACTTGACACTGCACACTGCTTTTTAAAATTAAAACAGTCTGAATGTGAATGTTTCCTGATTAAGAAAGTGGTCTGATAATTTTGATTGATATTTTCTCACCTATTTCACGTAATATTCCAAATGCAAATCAAATATATATATATATATATGCAGCATTGCAAAGCCTTTATATTATGGAATCTCATTTTTTTATACCTATGATACACACATACAGCACATGGGAGAATTGTGTAAGGAATAGGTTGATTTTGGTCATTTTATTTTACAACATCATTAAGGAACTTTAAAAATGTGAGATCACTGGAGGATCATTTTGGATAAAATCATGAACTGCTTGTTATATGAGATATAACACTCCTATAAATTCTGATTAAAGGTAAAGGTAAAGGTTAGGGTTAGAAAAATCCTTTCATGGCAAAGTTAGTAATCAGACTTTAAAATGATTGTTGAGTATTTTTCCTCCTAAACTCTGTAAGCAATTTTTGAAAAGTAAGGATAAGATGGCAGAATTGTAATTAGTAAAGGGATTTTTAAAATCATGAATCAGTGATACAGTAAAGCATAACAGACCAGGAAAATAGAATATCATATCAACATGGATAAGATCTGAGTAAATCAACATTGATAAGATCTGATGAGAACATTATCAACATTGATAAGATCTGAGTAAATACAAAAATATTTCACATGTTCCCAAAAAAGGGGAGACATCATTATAGATCGATCTCAAGTTACAAGATCTCAAGTTAAAGATTTTTCAAAATTACACTTGGCCCAAAACAAGTGCTTTCTGGCCCATAAAGCACTTGTGGCTGTTGTAAAATATTGTGTCACACACACACACACACACACACACACACACACACACACACACAACTGTCACATGACAACTGGCTTGCTTTTACAACCAGTTGCAGTGCCTGGAGTCACATGACCGCAATTTGTGATGGATTTCGCTGGTGAATGAACCGCAATGATTCACTTAACTGTTACAAAAAATGTTGTAAAATGAGGTCTAGTCATGTAGGTGCCTGGACTTATAACCATACTGACTTACACCCATAAATCTGACCAAGGACTACCTGTAGTTGAATTTCACTGGGAAAGGAAGGTGGGCCATAATAAAAATAATATCAAAATGGCCCTCTCTTCTTTTACCCTGCCTTGTTTAGAAAGGCAAAGGCATAGAGAGAATGATGGCAGATAAAATCATAGAGTTGGAAGGGGTCAGTCAGGCTTTCAAGTCCTGGCTGCCTGTATATCAGTGCAGGAATTCAAATTCACCATAGACATCTGTCTAGCCCTGTGTCAACAGCCTCATGAAGGAAACCTACCACCTGTCCTGGTAATTTGTTCCACTGTTGAATAGCTCTTACTGTTAATCTGCCCTTTTGTAATTTAAATCCATATGCAGCATATTGTCAATGACATGATCAGCTGCGACAGACAATGATCTCATTGGTGCCACCTCATGTGCATCAGCCTCTACTCCCTTACAACACCAGGGAAAATGTCATATTCACAGTTAGAAGGTTTTTATTTTTTATCCTTCGTAAGAATGTAGTTATAGCTCCAAGTGTCCAAACTAGAAGAAAGAAAGGGGACATGTAAATGTATTCTAATGGTCAGTCCAAATGTTATGGTGATATTAATGTAATCTTTTCACAGGAAAAACAATATATAGGGGATTTTTTTAAACAATACATGGAACAAATGGAGAAAGGCACGGGATATTTTAATTATCAATCACCTCAGCCCTTTCTTCAGACTTAACCTATTTATGACCATGTAGAAATGGCCATTCTGCTGGAATAACAATGGATCCCACATAAAAAGGAAGAAACCAGGAGCACCTGCAGCAAAACCTGATGATGCCAATAGGTGTGTGCAATAACATCATGCAAATGGTCCCATTAAGCACTAGGCAGTGACATCAGAACGTGTAACGTTATATGGATTCTTTTTCTCTTTGGCTCACCAGTGTTGACCAGACAGTGTCATTTTAGTTTCCCATAATACCCTGTTGTAACAGCATCGTGTAGCATTATAGATAATTAAATGATGATGATTGCACCCAGAGCCAGTGCTGATTTAAAACACTGCTGCCTCTTGTTGAAAGCAGTAAGACATTGTTAAGGATCTTTTCCTATCTTCCTAGGAATGGAAAAAAGTGGCTAGATAGTAGCTAAATTCAGGAGCAATAACCATATGAAACAGGGGTGGGTTCTGGATCCTTTTGCTGCCAGTTCGCTCAGGGTCGTGCCATGTGCACGCATGCTTTGCGCATGCATGCATGCGCGCAGCAATCAAAAAATAGCTTCTGCGCATGCACAGAAGCAAAAATTAGCTTCTGCGCATGCGCAGAAGCAAAATCCAAGATGGCGGTGCCCAAGAAGACACTGACGGAACCGGCTCCGTGACGTCATTGCAAAGTTACTAACGGTTCTAAAGAACCGGTTAGAACTGGTAGGAACCAGGGGTGGGTTCCTCCTGGTTCGGACCGGTTTGCCCGAACCGATAGCGACCCGCTAGTGACGTCATGGTGATGTCACAGATCCGGTTCGGTTGGTGCCAGTCCGTGGGCGCAGCCATCCTTTTTTTTGGATTTTTTTTTTATTATTTTTCTTCTGCGCATGTGCAGAAGCCGAGTTTCCGGCACTGCGCATGCGTCGCCATATTGTTTTTGGCTTTTGGGGGGGGGGATTTTTTTTTATTTTTTGGCACTGCGCATGCGAGCATACACAAAGCGCGCACGCGCCCACAAGGCATGGCCACGTGGCACGGGAGGAAGCGAACCAGCAGCGAGATAAGTTAAAACCCATCCCTGGTAGGAACCCACCTCTGATATGAAATCCATTTTCTCCCTAAACATTTTTGAGATATTCAAGATTCAAGAATTACTACATTGCAGTACTTTAGTGTGCTCATAGAGGAGGTACATTTATGACTAGAAAAACGCCAGCATTTATCATGACTCCAGATTCCCTAATGGTCACTGACAGAAAAAATCCCTGGCCTAACATGGTGGTTGATTCCTGAGAAAACGTATATCTAAAGCTGATGGTCACATTTTAAAGTTTTTAATGTTCACAAATTAGAAATCCTTCTATGCCTTGGAGCATTTAAAAATGGAGCCAAGCTGAATGATAGATGGAATCTTGAACTTAAGACACTACTTCACTTTCAGACAGCAATTATACCCTCTTTTAAGATTAGAATCAGTCACACTTGAGAAGACAGTTATGATAATTCTCACGATCATTATTTTGAAACAAAAAGAATTATTTGGATGGATACATCTCTATGTGTGATTTTCTCTATTATCTTAAATATAATACGATCATTCTCTGTAGGTGAATACAGTATAAGTTTTTTTTCTCTTTTTACTGTTAAAGTTTGTTTTTCATTTTATTCTTTCCTTTGCACATGCACACGCGCACACACGCACACATACATGCTTCTGGTTATGACTGATTGCTATTGACATAAAATTACTAGATTATATCTACTCTTAGAAGGATAATCCCTGGAAAATCAGGGATTGACGTGTAGCTCTTTTCCCTTTTTTGCCACTGTCTTGTCTCAGTCCTCCCCAAATAAGTTATATTTGCTCACTTTTGATTGGGTTCATAATTTCACAAATGATGATTCTCCTAGGTCCATTCGTGTCTAAACACTATTTCTATTGGAAATAGTGTGTTGTTCTATCTTCTAAGGGGCCCAGGTTTTTTCCTTCTTCTGTAAAATGATTGCACTAAAAATACAATTTTGATTTGCAACAACTTAATAATGAGCATATACCCCCTTTAAACGTTCCCCTTGAAATAGTTATTCCACACTTTTGTAAAGAAGAGTCAGTTTGGTGTAGTGATTAAGGCAACAGGCTAGAGCAGGGGTGTCAAACTTGCATCGTCATGGTGGTGTCACATGATGTATCGCAACTTTTTTTTCCTTTGCTAAACCGGGCGTGGCCAGCGCATGACGCATCAGCCGCGTGGCCGTGAGTTTGTCAGCCCTGGGCTAGAGATCAGGAGACCATAAGTTCTACTCCCACCTTAGACACAAAGCCACCTTGAGCCGGTCACACTCTTTCAGTCCTAGGAAGCAGGCAATGACAAACCACGTCCAAAAATTATTTCCAAGAAAACTGCAAGGATTAGACCAGGCAATCACCAGGAATCCCCATTGACTCAAAAGCATACACACATACAAACCCCTTTCTTGAGACACAATGCATAAAACTGCTATACCCATGCTATGCTTTTGGAGCCGAGGTGGCGCAGTGGTTAGAGTGCAGTACTGCAGGCTACTTCAGCTGACTGCTAGCTGCAGTTCGGCAGGTTCAAATCTCACCGGCTCAAGGTTGACTCAGCCTTCCATCCTTCCGAGGTGGGTAAAATGAGGACCCGGATTGTTGGGGGCAATATGCTGACTCTGTGAACCACTTAGAGAGGGCTGTAAAGCACTATGAAGCGGGATAGAAGTCTAAGTGCTATTGCTATTGCTTATTTANNNTGGACAAGATTCCCATGTTCATTGAGGTATTTGTACCCCTATGAGCAGGTATGTTTATATGAGTAGATGTATAGATGTATAGCAGTAGTGGGTTGTAAAACCCGTTGCTACCGGTTCGTGCGCACGCTTGCGTGCACGCGTGAAGCTCGCGTGCGTGCGCGATGCTTCTACGCATGTGCAGAAACGTCCCGGGTGAGTGAGCGGAGTCTCCCACCGCCACCGCTACCAGTTCTAAGAACCGGGCCGAACCGGGAGCAACCCACCACTGATGTATAGTATACATATAGTCCACTGTATGTGTATATATATGCATGGATTTCACAGTAACAAACTTGCATTCAAAATTGTACAAGTAGAGCAAGGATTTATCAAACATAAGTAGCGTTATGGTAATGGGAGTGTATCCACACAATTATCTTCAACAATTTCAAATCTTCTCTACTGAGAAGTAATGCTTTGAGACTACAAATAATGAAAGTGTAACTGCTAGAACAACGGTCTTGTTTGGCATAAAGTACTTGGATAGATTTTGTATCTGCAACTCTTGGAGGTGCACAGAACAAGAAACTGAAGTACAGATTCTATGAGTGTACTTGTAAACAAAGCGAAGTATTGTACATCTCGATCATGTTTTCCCAATATGACATCTTCACTTGTGAAATGTATCCTGAGTGTTTAGTTTGCCAGGTGCATATAGATTAAGAAGCTGCACTCACATCCTTTTATCCTGCTTTATCAATGTGTACAACCCCAAAAGAAGATGAACAATTGGTTCCTTCTTAGAACTGACCTAGTTTTAATCATTTGCCATTCAAAAGATGCAGAACTTAGATCTTGGCAGGAAGCTGTTGCTATTCACTGTGAATGGTGGTTTAAAGGGGCTGCCGTATGTAGTCAAATACATTGGCACAGTAGGGAAATGTGATCTTTTCTAAGGCTGTTATTCTAATCATTTCATCTAATCCCTTGTCTCAATATAATATTCACTGGCACAAAGTTAATTTAATACTCTTTTTTAAAAAAATCCCAGTGATAGCATGCACACAAAAAACCTATTATAAAGCAGAATACATTGAATGGAAGCGTCTGGGAAGCCCTTCTTCTCCTGCTAATTGTACCCTGCATGTCGACCAGGGAGGCCTCCATGGCTATGCACTGTTGTCTTTTCCCTTATTTTACTGCCATATTTAAGAACAGTTGGAGAGCTGCTAGGGATAGCTGGCATTCTCCATAGAATAACTGGCAGTAATTGCCGTGATATGTAAGACGACATATTTTATTCTCTTTTTACTTCTCTCTTCTTCTTTGGTGTATGACTAGCAAGATTGCCATCATTATAATGGAAACATTATATGTCAAGAATGGACAATGGATGTTCTTTCAGAGGTTGTTAAATGGCAACATTTAAATGTTAAATTGAATAGCTGATGGTGAAGGACAATAGGAATGAGAGTTCAATACGTTCTGGAGAACCACTCATTAATCACCCCACATATGTAGGAAAAAGTAATGTGAATGTGAAAAGTTCATTTTTGTACACATGGTTCATATGATGACTGGTCTACTCAGATACTAGCCCACATGTTCTTCTCCAAATGCTACATCTGCTTACATCTGCGAGCAGAGTATAACATCTGTAAGAGGAAGGGATTTTCAGCTGTTTTGCCCCATCTACTTGGAATGACCTGTCCAAAAATATACAGTATACATTCACCTATGTAAAGAGGCTTGACTTTTCTTCAAATAGCCACTTTGCTTTCTGAAAGCAACACAAATGTCCTTATCAAGCCCAGTGATTCTCTTCCACAAAAATATGGCTACGACTTGGAACCTTAATTGGCCAGTTCATTAGTTGGAAAAGGCTTTGGAGCATGCACTGCACATTCTGGCATTTCCAATAGATGACTAGAAGCATTGGAAGAAGTTTCTTCCAGCTGTTGGAACTGCCAAAAGGATGCCTCAGCAAAGAGGCAAAATGAAGCTATGTAGCCACTTCATTTTGCACAAAAGTGTGGCTACATCACTTCCAAAGCAACTTTAAGAGGATGCTCAGTCAAGTCTTTGTTGGTGTGTTGTACCCAGGGGTGAAATCCAGCAGGTTCTGACAGGTTCTGGAGAACCAGTAGCGGAAATTTTGAGTAGTTCAGAGAACCGGCAAATACCACCTCTGGCCCCAGAGTGGGGTGGGAATGGAGATTTTGCAATATCCTTCCCCCAGGAGTGGGGAGGGAATGGAGATTTTGCAGTATCCTTCCCCTGCCACGCCCACCAAGCCACACCACGCCCACCAAGCCATGCCCACAGAACCGGTAGTAAAAAAAATTGGATTTCACCACTGGTTGTACCCCCTCAAAGCCTTGACTGGCCCCAGGATGCACAATGTTAACTTTCCTGTTTCTACCAAGCAGATACAGTACTTTCTCTATTCACGCTCATATTCCAAAATATTCTTTTCTCTCTTAAAACGTAATTTTAAATCTGATTTAATAGTGCTTTCTACTCATTTGTCTGAAAGTTTGCCTGTCATTGCTCTACTTGTTTTGAAGCTTTATAGACCACCTTGAATGTATACAAATACATAAAAATTACAGTCAAACCACAGCACCCATAAAAGAAATGGCAAAAGCAACAGGGACTTCTACCCCAACAGAAACATTGTTCACCCCCAAATATTAGAGAAATGAATAGTACCCAAAGAATTTGGGGCTGGCCCTTATCTAAAGGTGGTGGTGAGAAAAATTAGTTTATGTAACCATTGTTGCTCATTTATTTTATATTTTTATTACAAATAAGGCAAGAGGAAATTGCATAGGATATTTTTCTTTGCCTCGGGTACTAACAGCTTTTCATATAAGACGTCCTGATGCTATTGGTAGTTCCACCTCAGGCAACGAAATCTGTTGGTCCAGCTCTGAAGGGATTCTGCTCTGTAATATCCAGGGTAAAGGAACAATCTGTTCTCCAACAGTGATCCCATCAGAGACAGACTCTGGGATAGAAGTTCAGAACACCAATCGGCAAAATGTAGTTAGTCCTTGACTTCCAACTATTCATTTAGTGACTGTTCAAAGTTACAACAGCACTGGAACAAGTGACTTATGACTGTTTTTCACATTTACGATCATTACAGCATCCCCATGATCAAATGATCAAAATTTGGACGCTTGGGAAACTGGCATGTATTTATGAAAGTTGCAGTGTCCCAGGGTCACGTCACATGATCAACTTTTGTGACCTTCTAACAAGCAAAGTCAATTGGGAAGAAAGATTCACTTAATAATAACCATGTTACTAATTTAACAACTCCAGTGATTCATTTAACAACTGTGGCAAGAAAGGTCAAAATTCACTTAACAATTCGCTACCTCAGAATTACAGGGTTCTATGTATATTCTATATACACATAGAACCCTGTAATTAATTCTGAGGTAGTGAATTCTCTAGGTCAGCAACAGAAATTTTGGGCTCAATTGTGGTTATAAGTCGAGGACTACCTATAGACAAGGCAGAGACCATATTTTGTGAAACCATCTTACTATTTAAAAGGAATTAAATTTAAAAGCAACATAGTTAAATCTGTGATCTAAAAACACCTATGTGTGCCAGCTCAGTCATTGAGAAACAACTTTTCTTCTACCCTTATAATTCAAATTTTTGTCTTTTATGAAAGCAAACAGATCTCCTCTCTGCATCAGAGGATCTCCTCTCTGCATCACCTGATGCTCAGGTGAGTTTTTTTAAGCACAATAGAGGATAGGATATGAGGATATACACTAGACCTGTCCCCAGTGTTATGTTTTGTGTTTCCAACCCTTAGGGATTCTGTTATTTTCAGGCTTTCACACTCTATTATCCAGAATAGCATTTAAAGTCCCAAAATAGCTGAAGGGTGCCAGGCTGAAGAAGGCTCGATTAAGTAGATCACAGTTTCTACGATCACATTAAATCCCAGCTTAGTTTACACATACACATGGCACCATTATGACAAGAGTGCCAATTTTAATCACTGTGGGAAAGTTTAACTAGGTGGCAATCAAGAGCTAAAGCTGTCCTTTTCTTCATAGAACTTTAATGGCTCCTGGAAAAAGAAGAGTAAAAATACAAAGTTCTAAGATGGACCCTGGTAAAACAGAGTTCTTTCTTTTTAGAGTTCAGCTGTTACTACAACATGTAAACTTCTTTAAGGTTTTTTATGACACTTATGAGAATGGGTTTTTAAGAAGGGTTCTTTCAGATTTTTCTATTTCTCTGGCTCTGTTTCTCACTGTTTAACTTCCATGCTGAGATGAAAGTTCCATGAGAAATTTTTGTTTGCAAAAATTGATGCAATTGATTGGTATGAACAAAGGGATGAAAGAAGAAACCCACTAAGTTTGGAAGAGCACTCAAGATAAATTTAATTAATACCAGGAGCAGAGGTCTTATTTGGATAAACTGCAGCAGCAATTTATTTTAATTCCTCTTTTAAACATAGTTTTCCCAACTCAGTAGACAGTGGCCATCTTTTCCCACAAGACTTTACTTGAACTGATGCCACCCTGTGAAACAGTGAGGAAGGAAGGAAGGAAGGAAGGAAGGAAGGAAGGAAGGAAGGAAGGAAGGAAGGAAGGAAGGAAGGAAGGAAGGAAGGAAGGAAGGAAGGAAGGAAGGAAGGTTGATAGGGGATATCAGTTTAAACTCAGGACTAGTTTGAGATTCTGGGCTCATCTGCACGTTCCCCCTCATTGTAGTATGAACATGCCCAGGAAACCAATTTTCTTTATGACAATTCCTTTGATTTATCTACATATTCCACATTAGGTAGGTCATCGGTCATTATTACTTTCCATCTTCAGGCATTTAATGGGCAAGGTAAAAAAAAAAACCTGGGGGAATCCACCAGCCACTTTCCTTAAAAGAAGACAATACCAGTCCCCAGCCTTGCAATTATGGACAAAAAGGGTTTGACAATTGGGGCATCAAATCACTATTGTCAGAGACTGAACACAGCTTTTTTAGCACTTAGACTTATATACCGCTTTACAGTGCTTTACAGCCCTCTCTAAGCGGTTCACAGAGTCAGCATATTGCCCCCAACAATCCGGGTCCTCATTTTACCCACCTCGGAAGGATGGAAGACTGAGTCAACCTTGAGCCGGTGAGATTTGAACCGCCAAACTGCAGCTAGCAGTCAGCTGAAGTAGCCTGCAGTACTGCACTCTAACCACTGCGCCACCTCGGCTTTTTAATAGTTTTTGGAAATTAGTGTAAGAGATTGAGGCTGCCCCAGCCCTGTGTTAATGCATATGGCTGCTTCTAATCTTAAACAGATAAGGCCATATATAACCTAAGTATGGATGTCCTTAACCCACACATGAACAAGGTTATTAAATGACTGGGATGCCTTGCTTCTAATAGCATACTGGAGTATGTTGTCAGGTAAATCTGTGCTGTGTTGTCAGGTAAATCTATATGTATTATAAGTAAGCAAAATCAATAAACACCATTTTGCTTTTTAGTGCAGTGAACACATGGACTTTTCAGAGTAAATGGGGAGGGAGATAGTGAACATTGTCATAGGAACATTTAGAAATAGAAATAACAGAGTTGGAAGGGACCTTGGAGGTCTTTTAGTCCAACCCCCTGCTTAGGCAGGAAACCTAAGCAGAAATGTATGTACCTTTTTCCATCCATGGAAAGTAGGGAATAGATAGGGTGTTGTCATCAGTGAATACTAGCTTTTCATTATTAAACTCTAATTTAACCAGTATTTTTCTTCATCTCAGAGAAGTATATTATGCATTTAAATATTACTGATGAATGGAATGATTAATTGCTTCAAAAGCAGGCGATTATTCAACAAAAACAATTTTAATTGGTTGATAGTCCTTGGAATTGTTATTTTGAAAATGACTTCCTCCTCATTCTGAGATATTAAATTAGCAAACATCCACTGTGCATGAAGTGAGGAAAGCTTTGTCTGTAGAAAATACACAATCTATACTGTTCATGAAAGAGTGCTGTGATTTATTCTCATCCAAAGGATTCACCTTATCACCTCAGTAAATTTCCCTTCTTTTTTACTTAAAAGTTCTAGCCAAGTTACTACAGAATTCAGGTAATCCAAATGTTGTTTAACAGAGTCATATACTAGCTTTCAAAATAATTAGCTTGATGGTAATGAGGACTTAATAGGGTTTGGGGCACTGTGGAAGGATGGAGGCAAATACTTTGTTTTTTAACCTACTTTGGGCTAATGACCTCAGGTGGGAATATGGGAATCCTGCATTTGGAAATGTACATAATGAAACAGGCTGAATGTTGGCTGAAAATGTTCATCAAACTCCTTGTTAGAGGAGGATAGAAGGAAAACAGGCCTGGAACTCAAAAGATCTTTGCGTTTTTAAAAAGAACAAACAACATAGGATAGATAAGCTTTGCTGAACTTGATCTCTAAAATTAAAAAAAACTAAACCAAGTTTTTGGAGGCCTTCTTTAATGGCTTATATTGTTTTAAAAAGAATTAATTGGTTGATTGATTATTCAAACCAGCTGAAAAACAAGGCATTGCATAAAAATGCATATCCTGTGGTAACAGCAGAAATGTCTATATCTGAAGTTTTAGCACTGCAGTAGGACAGAGAAGTAGTATCCCACTACAGGATGATGGTGGGGAAATACAAACTAAATGGATCACCAGGCTGTTGTTCTAGCTACATGCAGTTTTTCTAAAGTAAGGGCATGGATTTACTACGGATTGGATATCCCGCCAAATTGAACTGCCATCTACATCTCTACCTTCTTAAATGAAACAAGAAGTGGCCGGCCAACTGAAACAATCACAAGAAAACAATTTTGCTTTGACAGAGTTCTTCCGTGACCTTACCCTGGGTACATTTTGTAATATCATGGTCTTAACTTTGAGTGATAGCCCGCAAAACGTCGCGATGCGAACCGGTAGGGAACGTAAGTGGAACCCACCCCTGAACCTAATGTCCCCATGTATTCGTAACCAATTTATAATGTATTCATAACCATGTTCAGGAGCCGAGGTGGCGCAGTGGTTAGAGTGCAGCACTGCAGGCTACTTCAGCTGACTGCTAGCTGCAGTTCGGCGGTTCAAAGCTCACCGGCTCAAGGTTGACTCAGCCTTCCATCCTTCCGAGGTGGGTAAAATGAGGACCCAGATTGTTGGGGGCAATATGCTAACTCTGTAAACCGCTTAGAGAGGGCTGTAAAAACACTATGAAGCAGTATATAAGTCTAAGTGCTATTGCTATGTTTATACATTTTATGTATTCACAATCATGTTTATACTTTTTCTGTAATCTTATATATGCTTGACAAAATAAATAAATACAATAAATAAAAAAAATAAATAAAAAGAGTTGTCACCACTGATAGCCAATTACAGAGAAGTATATTGGGCAGTTATACCCAGTCAGCAACTGGACATGTTCAGAAAATCAAGCCCATCTATCTTCTACCATATCTCTAGCACCAAATTTTATTTCTTGCTTGCAAGGCTGGAATTGCTAAGTGGCACCTCTGAGCAGTTAAGGCATACTTAGAGTATTCTCATTCTCCCTCCAAAGAAATAGATCAGTTGTAGATAGGGAAGGCTTTTGTCCTCAGCCCCTGGTGTGTGTGACTAAAATGCAGGCATCACTGACCTGTAGAGCTGGGATGGCACATATTTATGTTCCCCGTATCCCAAATATTCCAGTCTATTGTATCTCTACTGCAACTTGAAAGGCCTGAAATGTCTTTCACCTGATCGGAATCCAAATTATCACTGAGGAAAGTGAAGGCTGTATTACCGAACATTGCATTTAAAACTCAATTCTAAATCTTGAGGTTACTCTTGAGCTATGAGGAAATGCAATGGAAACTTGACTCGAGATAAAGAATTCTTTTCTTCCCTATCATCTTGTTTCTTTTGCTTAATTTATGCATTAGGATGCCTGTTCCGATTTTATATAACTTTAATGCATTCCATTTAAATTCCAGACAAAAATATCTGGTTACTTCAAGTAAATAAGCTGGTTGGTGCTATTGTGCTGCAAATAAAATCAAGCAGGAAGATGAAAGGGATCCTCTGGGAGAAGCACTAAGAACCATGTTTTTCACTTGGGTCTTTTGGGCCATGCCCTTAATTGGAGCTTAGTGTCCCATTAATGATTTGGCCCACTGGGAGCATTGTGGCCATTTTGGCCTGCCTAATGGACAGTTGAACATCTTCAGTTCCTTGTAGCTTTATCCCAAAGGCTCCCGCCGTATTAAATATACAGCATTCCTCAATTAACCCAGTGCTTATAAAACAAAGTGGCATGAAAGCTTTAAGGTCTATCTCTTTAGGAAAGTCTTTTGCTTAAAGAGATACAGTATAATTGTCCCTTTGTGCGAATATGTCTATATGCAAAGACCAGCTTATGCCTAATGATAATGGAATGGATATCTCTACCTCTGTGACTAAGCAACAGAGATCTTTCTATACTAAGTGAGCATCATTTGTAAGGTATTAGGAAACAGCATAATGAATTTGGTTATGGGGCTCTTCAGTCAACAGCAACAAATTCAACAAAGTGGGAGAAATTCTATTAATATGTTGCAAAGATAGATTTGTTTGTTTGTTTGTTTGTTTGTTTGTTTACAACTATGTACCTGTGTTTGGTGTACTGGCTGTCAGGCCTGCTTCCGTTCAAAACCCAAGAAAGAAAACCCCCAACTCCATTGAGGTAGAGAAGAGGTACTTTTACTGAGTTTGAAATGATAGCAGCAAAAGCAAGGCAAGATCTGATTCAAAACACCCAAAAGTTACAGATTGAAAGTTTCCCCAAATCCCTCCCCCCCAGGGTCCAGTGCTGAGGGTCCAATCAATATCCAGTAGGATGTTGTGTGAAGCTCATCTTCAGGTATTTCACCCATCTGGAGCAGTGATGGGTTCTAAATCCCATCGCTACCGGTTCGCGCGTGCACGTGCACCAACGCTTCTGCGCATGCACAGAAGCATCCAGGGTGGGTGGCCGGAGCCTCCTGCCGCCGCTGCCGCTACCGGTTCATAGAACCGGACCATACCGGTATCAACCCACCGCTGATCTGGAGTCCTAGGACAGTTGGCCTTGACCAACTCCACTCAGCAGCGCAATAATTCTTGAGAGCAAACCTCCCTTCCAGTTCACATGGGACTTCACTTCACCAGCTCACTTCCCCAACCCAAATACCATGCGCGCCCCCCCCCTGTTACTATGGCAGCCGATAGCAAGCATGCAGCAAACCTCATGCTGGAGATCCGGCTGACACTGGCTAAGGCACTGGGCTGAAAACTGGGTGATTGTGAGTTCTAATCTCATCTTAGACACAAAATCAGCTGACTGACCTTGGCCCAGTTGCTATCTCTCAACTCTAGGAAGAAGACAATGGCTAAACATTTCTGATTTTTTCCCCAATAAAACTACAAGGATCAGTTCAGACCTTTGTTAGGAATTAAGAGTGATTCACAGGCACGAATATAAATGTGCCTGTATGTACATCTAATTGGCATCCAGCTCCCCACTCTCTGATAATCACACCCCACAGCTTCATATTGAGAAGCATGACATAGTAGCTAAAATCTGCAGGGAGAAGCATTGATTTCCTAACCAGACCTGCCATCTAATTAGGATAGAACCAAGTTGAAGCTATGATTATAATCCTCTGGAGGTCCAGGAAAATATGATTAATGGTATCAAAACTGCTGAGAGATATAGGACCATGCATTCCCTCAGTTGCACTCAACAAATTGTCCATCAGAATAACCAAAGTCATGTCCAAAAACCATTAATTATAGTTTCATCTAATCTTCCAACAAAAATGCCACCACTTCTTCTACTCCACTTCAGTTTGAGCCCTGTAAACCTTCACTTTGCACTTCACTCTCGTTTTTCAATTTGGCTGAAAACATTTAATAGTTCATTTCATCCTCCCTTTTGTCCTTTTGATTATGTCTTCACCTTGTCCCAAAGTGATCGTCCAAATTTCACTTCAAAATTTAAGTCACACACTTTTCTTCAGCACAAAGTACTTATTTTCTGATAATGAGTTTGATTTTCTGTATATCACACTCCATCCCTAATCTTTTTACTGTGGTCCTTTATTTTCATTTACAATAATCCCCTACTCTCCATAACACCAAACATGTCTCTAATACCAGCTCCTGTTTCAGAACTCTCAAGAGCATTTATAGAAAACTAAGAATTCTAATATTCTTGTTCCACCTGTTCAGGTGGAATTAATTAGCTCTGATCTTAGAAACCTCTAGGTGGCACTAAGAAAAATATTGCAAATTAAAGTTGATGGATTCTACATCAGATCTCAACATATGCTGACATTGGCCAGTACCATTCACTTATTTATTTATTTATTGTTTCTTGTATGCTGTCACAATTGCACATCTCTAGGCAGTTCACAAATTTAAGTCATAAAACAATAAAACCATAAAATCACATCATAACACTCATTAAAAAGAATACAAAATTAAGATACCATACTGCCAAACAGATGGCAGACGAAGTGTAGATATTAATCTCCAAAGGCTTGTTAAAACAGCAATTACGAAGATGACTAAAGTAGAGCCTAACCAACTCTTGGGGGTGGGGAGCTTATCTTGGATGCATCCATGATCTGTCTCCTTACCTTACAAGGAGCACACAGAGCAGTTCAAGCCAGCTAGAGTTACCTTGAAGGAGATGATCCTGTAGATATCCTGGGCCCATACCCGGTAGGGATTTTAGGTGAAAAATGCCATTTGAATTGTACTCATAAATCATCTGGAAAGTGGTACAGTACTTACAATATAGTCATTATATTGCTGATTTTCTTCATGTCAATTACTATGAGGGCTGCTGCATTCTGCACAATTTGGTAACCTGGGCCTCCAGTTGTTGATGGTAATGCCTATTTGAAGTAAAACCACACTCACCTATGATTTAGAGGATGAAGGTGGCATTTCTCACCATTATCCAATAATTATCCAACATAATTAATGTTACTTCTGAGTCTGTCCCTAGATAAGATTGAGCTATAGGGACAGATTGGGTATTCTGCTAGCACACGAGCTGCTCAGTAGGCTAGTAGCTGCTAGTACACAAGCTGCCAGCAGGCTCCCGCCTTTGATTGGAGTTTCATTGCTTTTTATTGTTGGGTGACTTCGGTCACGATGCTCTTGGGCTTGGTTCATGGGCAAATGTCATGAGTTCATGATCTCCATGGGCTCATCCCAAATAGTGGTTAAATTGTTGAACTAGAAATTGGAAGCCCGTGATTTCTAGCCCTCTCTTAGTTATGGAAATTGGCAGAGTGACTTTGGAACAGACACTCTCACTCAACCCATGTTATAGCAATTGTCATGGGGAAAATAGGACGGAGCAATATGTACGCACCTTGACTTATACAACAATAAAGCCAGGATATAAATCAAATCAATCAGTCATCTCAGATGCAACACATGAAGACAGGCATATCTTAGATCTTGCATTTATTTCAGAGCAAATCTGCTGTAATCTGGATACTGGGTGCATTTCCACCAGCCTTTTGCCATGGTCAAATAATTTTTTGGTATAGTTGAGATTGACTGCCAGGTAGAACCTCTGTAGGATGAATGAGCCAATTCAGATGGTACACTACAGGCATACGATGGATCTATATATTTCCCAGTGACTTTGCAGATAATCTTGTTATTTGCCTGGTTAGCCATTGGTTACAGATGACAACTTGGGCACTTGATATAATTGCTTCCAAGTGGCTTAATCCCTGCCAGCTGATTCTGGACTTATCTGGGGCTTATCAATGCCTTCTGGAAAATGAAATGTAAAGGAGGCATCAGGAATATTGGTTGAGAAAGATGAAAAGTGAATCTGACCAACTCAGGTACAAGCTGAGGTTCAAGCCTACCCTGCAATGATAAGAGAGGTGGAGCACCATTATCTCCTCCTTTATTACATTAGTAAGCTGTTGGCTACTGTTCCCTTTTGGGGTCAACAGGTAAATCTCCTGGCCTTTCTGAGTAGATGGCATAACATTTTGCAAATTTGTCAGTCTTAACTCTTTGTAGGGAGAGACCATTGTGATGACTGGGGCAACATGCCATCTGGAACTCTTCTGGGCTATGCACTATGTAGGATAAGGTACTTCTCTCTTACAACATCTGTTTTGCTTCTCTCTGACCACCTGTAAGTTGGATGCCTGCCCTTCATGCATTCTAAGTGACCTAGAGATAGTATCCTAGGCTGGATCTGGAAAATGATTGGTGCCTCAGTGCAGAGGTGGTAGTGCCAGCAATCCTTAAGATGTCGCCTTTGTAACTCCCATATTTGATAACTGTCAGTCTCTAAATTCACTTTTTGAGGAAGGTAATAGAGACTGTATTCAGTATTGACCTGAATCACAATATAGTATGGTAATGTCAGGCCTCTTTCCTGTTAAGTCAAAACACTGAAAGAATATTCTTCAGAGGATACAAATAAGTGAATTTATCATAGGGAAACAATGGATGAAGCTGTAACAAAATAATTCAACCTCCCATTGCAGACTTAAAAAGGAAATGTTTCAGCTCTGAGGGAATCTTTATAGGGATGAGGGCAGGCATGCTGAGGAAGATTGAATTTCTTCTTTCTTGCTGTCAGTTGTCAATTGGGCCAGATTCTTCTTGGCAGGCTGGAAAACACAAGTGCCTCATAAATTATATGGGCCAGAGTGTGGGAAAACTCCACTGTACTATACAGAAATTATCTAGAATTCCAGGAAAATAAGTAAACTGAGTGGTCAGGGGCCAAGGCTTGGATGACAAGAAAAGAGGAAGCAAAGGGCTGCAGCTGTGGTGCTATTTGGAGACCAAACAAACTCCATAGAGCAGGGCTGTCAAACTCCCAGCCCGTAGGCCAGATGCATCACACACTGGACATGCCCACACCCAGTTTAGCGAAGGGGGGGGGAAGTCCTGATACGTCACCTGACGACGTGAGGATGTGAGTTTGACATCCCTGCCATAGAAGAAACAAGGGTAGGTAGGCTTATTCTAAACAACCTGTGTGCACTTTTCTCCTTTACAAAGAGAAGGGGGGGGGAACAATTCTTAGGCAGCATTATTATCCTGCTTTGAAAAAGATGACTGTTGCCTCTGAGGTAAGTTTCAAAATATAACTACTGAATAGACAGCCAACCAAATGATCAGCCAATATTTAGGTCAACCTACCCATTAAATTTAAAAAAAAAAATAATTGTGGAAGTTTCTGTTCTGCACTACCCTCTTGTTTTGCCTATATAACTGAAAACTATTTTCCCATATCTGTAGTGCAAAACTTCAGTGGATTTTTTTTTTGTCTGAATGTTGCAGTTGGCTTATTTTTGAGTTCAAGTCTTCTTGGAAAAGAGAAGCATGTTTACTTAGGATAGCACAGAAGGCTCTGTAAAAATACATTATCAAATGGAGAAAAATATAATTTCTTAACAAACAAGATGTCACTGCAATAGTACAAATGTCATATTTAAATTCATTCTACTAAGATGTATGGCATTTAATGGTGGGGCCTGGAAATGACTTTATAAATTGAACATTATTCTCCTACAAAAGGGATGGTATATTTTTAAATCAAGCTTGTAAAAACTCACTCATCAGTGGTTTGTGAAACTTGAGTACACTGATGCTTCAGTACTCAATTAATGTCAAGCAATATGGATTTCAATCTGGCCTGAATATATTTAAACAAATGAACTAGAGACAAATGTTGGCTCTTCGGCCAGCCAGAGTTAAAAAATCCATTTTCTAGCCCATTTATAATAAGAGCTAATTTGAATGTAATTTATCTGAAGCACAATGGGTTTCTTAATTCTTACGTGCATCTATTACTTACAGTTTAAGAAATGGTTATATTATGGATTTGAGGGCATTTAAATAAATTTCATCGAAGTGAACTGCATCATCCAACCCTTCAAAAATAAAATGTTAGAAAAAGCTAATTTAGTATGGAAAGCATTTGAGGGTGCTGGAACTTGAAAGATGTTCACAAGCAAGCCATAAAACAGATATTTGAAAGCATTGTAGGGGGAAAAATTGTGCTAGTCTAGGGCCAAAAATCAGGAGGAGTTTGGTAGCACCTTTTAAGTCCAACAAATTATATTAAGGGGCATAAGTTTTTGTGAACTACAGCTTATTTCATCAGATGTAGTGATGAAGCAATAGAGTTTGTGATAGTCTTTGACTTTAAATAAAAATGTTCATTTGGAGGGGTACTTACCAGACCTTCTAGTATTTGAAAGGAAACATTTTCCCTATTCCTATTGTTCTGGAATTAAAATGAAATTGCTCCTTGTTCACTTTAACCTATTGAAATTATTAGAGTTTATGTCTTATTGATATATGTGAGGTTATGGTCCAGTCCTGGTTCAAGAGTTTGGCACATAAGAGAGAAATCTCAAATTATTATACTGATTTTGGACAGCCTTCTTAACATGTCTCTTCCCAGCAAAATGCAATTATTAGTAATTAGGGGTAGAAAATTTCTTTCAGATAATAGCAGCCCAATTGAAGAGTGCTGTTCTCAGATACCGTACAGATACAGGTTCTTCTAGTGCTTAACTACCTTGTGGTCAATAGATCTTTGTTTCTGAACTTCTCCACACATTTAAACTTTGAGGATACAATTCAGATTTAGTCTTATTTAAGAAGAGAACCATCTAAATAAATGGTTTTTAAGTTATTCATGATTAACTTAGGCTAAATCAAAGCATCTAGGCTTGTCCTATTATGGTTGCATTTTAATCTGAAATTCATTGGATTATAAATATGAGCTTACAAAAATCATTCTTTGGCTATGTGGCAGATGTTCTTTAGGATATGAACATTTGCAGCAGGGATGGATATTTGTGGTCATGAGACAGTTTTGGAGGCCTCTAGGGTAGCACATGTAACACCACTATTACATCATTGGCTGCTGATCTGTTTCCAGGTGCAATTCAAGGTGTTGGTTATTACCTTTAAAGGCCTTTATGGCATAATCCAGGACACCTGCGTAACCATCTTTCCCCACTTGTGCTGGTAGAAGGGGTCTACTGCAGATCTCATCAGCCAAGGAATTTTGGCTGGTAGGATCCAGGAAAAGATTCTTTTCTGCCATGACTCCTGCCCTTTGGAACATCTTGCCACAGGAGGTAAGATTCACCCCCTCTCTTTTAGTCTTCAGGGAAACCCTTAAAATGTGGCTATGCCAGCTGGCATGAGGTCCTGAAGAGAAGCTGCTGGCTGGAGGTGATAGGTACACTAACAGAGAAAGCACCCCACCCATCAATTTTAATCTCTTTTTTATAATTGTTTGGATATTTGTATATTTTATCTCACTATAAGCCATCAGAGTCACTTCAAACCATGAAATGGGAGGCAAATAAAAATATTAATATTTTTACCATCTGTTTACCATCTGTCATTGGTCAGCCCAGTGAAGGACTTTAAAGAGTACATTTTATAGCCTATAGCTTGGCCTTGATGTAGAGGCTATATCTGCTCCTACTTACATAACAATAAAAGTCTGTATTTAATTTCCTACCAACAGTTGGAGGAGTAGGGCTTATTCCACTTTGTTGCTCCATCTGGATTTCTTAGGAGAAATAGAAAAGAGAAATAGCCCAGCAACGCCCTTGTTGTGTCCAGTGAAAAGACCAAGCAAAAGTGACTGGGGCATAGATTGGGTCACAGAAAATTAATACATGTCAAGGAGCCCCAAGTAAGGCTTTTTTAAACATAACATTAACTCCTGGAATAATGGGAGTGAATTCAGGTGCTGCCTCCATGAAGATGCTCTGGATGAAAGTATTTTGATGTGAAGCTGATTTTTCATTGTTTTACATCTTTGAATTGGAAAAAGTTTTCCCATATTTATGTAACTGCTTCACAACATTTTCATCTTTGCCCCCTTTCTCTTCTACACTAAGTGTATTTTCCAGACTACCACATTATTACACTGCTAAATTAAATGTAGGGCTACCAGATGCAGTAATCAAAGTTTGGATGGCTTTCAAACTCACCAGGGGACAATATATTGATCTCTATGTAGAGCGTCAATATTTATGTTCAGGTTAATTGTTTGAGGTTGGGTCTGGTCACTTTTAGAAAGATGGCTGTACTAGTCCTAACCTTAGTCTCCTCTACTCTAAGTCATATCTATGCCAACAGTCTTTTGGTAATTCAGAAGATAATAGCAACTTTGTGGAGCCCCTGTCTTGTTTTTATATTAACTACATACATAAAAAGAAAGAAAACAAAAACCCAACATAAAAGGGGGGGGGGAAACAAAAGAAACAAAAACATACAAGATATATATTTAGAGACATCAATAAATTGAAGCCATAATTCACTGCAATAGTTCATAATCAATTCTGAAAACTATTACATAGCTGGACCTATATATTTGTTTTTGCAGGGCTAAACTATAAGTCTTTTGATGCGTAGGTCCATTTTGTTTGTCCAGAACTGAAAATATTGAATCCCAAAGGTGAGTTAATGCAGATAATTGCTTTTTAATTTAATTTAAAAATTAAATTTAATATTAACTTAGCTACATCTCTAACAAGGTAAATGGAATAAAATCAATTCTAAGATATTATTTCTTGCTGGAAAAATGATATAATCTAAAAAAGTTTTTAACATTTCTTCTTTTTTAACCGGTTAAGTAAAACATGAAATAAAAAATAAAAAAATAAAATAAAAATGTACATATACATACCTATTGTGGTGGAATATGAAATATATGACATATTTAATTTTAAATAGTTGTTACACAAAGTTATTTGTTACTTTACAAAAATATTCTATCTGTCTAAATTTGATTTAGACAATAATATTTTGTGGATTCAATTAATTTAAATTAAAAATAGTTTAATTTCTGTTACAGATGAATTCTAAATATTATAACATTGTTATTTTTATCTGCTTATTATGAAACCTAATACTGAATGCAGGAAAAAATACTAATTAAATGTGAAAAATAATCCACATTGTAGTTAAATAAAGATTTTATCTGTGACTTTTGTTTTCCATTTATTAACAAGATACAAAAAGCACTGTTTCTTTTCTCTTCTCTTCTTTTCTTAACAAAGCTGAGAAAAGCAGGTTGGAACAGGGAAGAAAACAAGATTCAGAATGTACTTTATGCCACCTGAAACACTGTAATCAGTCTCAATTTTTGAACCATAAATTTTAATAATTTCTACTTTTTCTTATTTTTTAGCATTTTATCATTTTCACAGGCATCTATAAACTGAAGCAAGCTATGCATTTTACTTGTCAATGTAGCATTTGATTTGTTGTAAGCATTTCCAAATACAGGCTAATTTCTTTTATATGGTAACTATTTTATGTCATTTAAAATAAAACTATTAGGAGAGATTTCTTTTTCTGTCTTTCTGGAAAAGAAAAGAAGAAAAGCCCTCAGGAAATTTCTCTGCTCCTGCCTCCATTTGTAAACTGAACAGTTAGAAGAACTGTTTAAAAATACCCAAAGTCTCCAAGTTATCAGTCTGCTTTGCAACTCCACCAGTTTTTATAAAAGTAGTTTTTATAAAAGAATCAAAAGTACTACTGACTCCTGTCTTGTGGTTCATCTGTGCAGAGAGAATATACATATCTGTTCCTAAGTCCCCAAAATGCTTTTTCAAGAGGCAACTGGACTTTTTTTCCCCCCCTTCATGACGTTTCATTTCTCATCCAAGAAGCTTCTTCAGTTCTGACTGAATGGTGAAGAATGGAAGGATTTATATTCTTAGTAGTCATCTGGTTGTTAGCACTCTTTCTAAGAGTCGTTGAGGCCACTTGGAGGTTTAATCTGTGCCCTCAGAGTCACCTGAATAGTGCAAAAGGATGTGAGTGTGGAACGTTCTTGGAACTTCAAGGGAAAAAAAGAAAGTACAGTTGCCCCAAAGGTGCTTTTTCAAGAGGCAACTGGACTTTCTGGTTTTTCTTTGAAGACGTTTTGCTTCTCATCCAAGAAGCTTCTTCAGCTCTGATCGGATGGTGGGGAATAGGAGGAGCCACCATCCGATCAGAGCTGAAGAAGCTTCTTGGATGAGAAGTGAAACGTTTTCAAAGAAAAACCAGAAAGTCCAGTTGCCTCTTGAAAGAGCACCTTTGGGACAACCATGACCTGGATGACTGAGCCAATCCATAGACAACCTGTTCCTAAGGTTGGGATGGACTACTGATAGCAATAGCAGTTAGACTTATATACCGCTTCATAGTGCTTTACAGCCCTCTCTAAGCGGTTTACAGAGTTAGCATATTGCCCCCAACAATCTGGGTCCTCATTTTACCCACCTCAGAAGGATGGAAGGCTGAGTCAACCTTGAGCCGGTGAGATTTGAACCGCCGAACTGCAGCTAGCAGTCAGCTGCAGTAGCCTGCAGTGCTGCACTCTAACCACTGCGCCACCTTGGCACTGCTCGTACCTGAAGGTTATTTTCAGCGGTGGGTTGCTCCTGGTTTGGCCTGGTTCTGAGAACCGGTAGCGGCGGAGGCGGGAGGTTCCGCCCACCCACCCGGGACGCTTCTGCACATGCGCAGAAGCGTCACACGTGCACGCAAGCGCTCACGAGCGAACCGGTAGCGACGGGGTTTAGAACTCACTACTGGTTATTTTGCTAAACTTTAGTGGCAAGATTGTATATTTTAAGTTACCTGTGATTTCTCCACTCAAACCCCAAAATAGAAAGCAAACCATTCCCATGCTTTCATTCCCACACTTGAAACCTCTCCATGAAATTATGAAAAATTGACCATATGAACAGCACAGTTCTCATATTTTTGGTAGGAATGGAAGCAATTTTCCTCTCAAAGGACTCTCATTCACATTTAACAAATCTGTTAAATCCCACTGCAGTGATATCCCTGTAGCTCCAGCCCTTAGCAGCTTGCGCATCTCTGCCCCAAGAAATGTGGCCCAGAAGCCAAGGATGTTCCAATTTCAGCTGGGTAGGTGCTCTGGTAAATTCTATAGCAATTGTCTAGGTGCCTTTGAAGAATAGATCAAAAACTTAAATTAGTCCCAAATGCAACTGCCAGGTTACTAAATGAAACTAATTATAAGGTCTTTAAAGTATCTCATGGTATTTATAGCTCAAAACAGAACCCAAAAACAAACAACTGGTACAGATTAGGCAAAAAAATAATAATCTCAGGTCTAGTTCTGTTGATCATTGGAGAGCAATTTCTTGCACTAGCTAATTTTTTTTTTTAAAGATAGTTCCACACCACTTGTGCTACTTATATACTACTAAAGCTTTCTTTAACATGACCTTTAAATGGGTGAAACAGTGCATCATAGGGCAGCAATTTTTAAACCAAGGTTTCTCAAATGGACTAATTTAGGAAATGTATACAAAATCTGGGACACATGGCTTCCAAGAAAAACTGCTCAATGAAATTTGAGGCTGTTGTGGCTGCTTCAATGCTACTGGCTGCTGCTGTTCTTCATTCTGAATATGCCATGACAGTTTCCCAGCCAGTCTTGCAATCTCTTGTCTGTCCCCACCCAGTAGAAGCTACTTAACTGCCTGCGGGAAGGGAGAAGGGAGAAGGGAGGGAGGGAGGGAGGGAGGGAGGGAAGGAAGGAAGGAAGGAAGGAAGGAAGGAAGGAAGGAAGGAAGGAAGGAAGGAAGGAAGGAAGGAAGGAAGGAAGGAAGGGCGAAGGAAGGAAGGGAAGGCCGGAGAGAGGAAGGGGGGCGG
>QLTV01002691.1:1668236-1683286 GCA_003457575.1 Thermophis baileyi
CCGAGACCAAAAATGCCCTCCCAGAGCATTCGCGCGAGCCAAAAATCAGCTAGCTGGCGCACACATGCGCACTGGAGCTGAGCTAGGGCAACGGCTCGCGTGCCAGCAGATATGGCTCCGCGTGCCATAGGTTCGCCATCACGGTCCTATTCCAATTAAGCCAAAATATGTATCTTTGAACTAACAGTACATTCTTCCTGTTTCTCTGCCTCCATTCGATTTTTTTATCTGGTTGTTCTTTTTTATTACTTTTTTAAAACGATAAAATTATAAGTATAAGTTTGAGCCAGACTGTGATTACACACACATGCACACATATGCGACCAACAACTTATAATTAAATTTTCAAAATTTATTTTACACAGACATTATTTCCTTTTTATTCAAGTTTATACAAAATAGCTGAATGCAAGAATGTGCAAAGAAATGCCAAAACACTCTGAAACTTTTGTAAAATCATACTAAACCGTACATTCTACATATAAGATTTAAAAACTTTTTCAAGCTAGCACTATATGGCAAGTTTAGATGTATGTTTAAACAAAGATACAAAAGCGGAAACAGCTAAGTGCTACTGTAATAAGGTAAAATTAAAAGAAAAGAAAAAACCCAAGGACCCGCTACTCAGTGCAAGTAGGAAACTCATTCTGGGCTTTTTAACTTCTGAACTCTCTTCCTTGGTTTCAGGTTTGTCTTGGGTTTGGGTGAGATCTTCTGTAATTTGGATTTGGTAGCTCCAATCTCTATAGTTATTATGAATAAAGACAATTTCATTGTTAAAAAGACAGTTCACAGAAATTCTGAATTTAATCAAATACTTTTTACTTACTAATACTTTACAATCCACATGAAATTCAGGATATTAATAACTCTAAAAATGGTATCCCTAGCTACACAAATTATATTTGATTGGCACACACGAGTTTCTCCATTCCTTCTTGTACCAATTGGTTTATTCGTATCCAATCACATAAATACCTTTGGTTTTTCTCCAGAATTATTTTTAAATTTAAGTAACACAAATGAAAAATTTAAAACTGGCCTTTGCATGTCTTTGCCTAAAGAAATTTGCTGAAACTATTACAAAATAAAATTGTCTATGGGTATACACTTAATAAAACTAAAACTGAATGCAAACATTATTTGGTGTATGTTACAATGCCATCCTCCTGAGAGACACTCATGAGTGTAGAGTTCCAGCAAATGGCATCATCAATTAGAGAGGGACAATTTCTTAATATCCCATATAAAATGTGCTTCTGCCCACGTTCCCAGGAAATTATACAAGTTTTTACACAATATTTATTGTACTGTACTATTTCTGCTTCAGCATGCAGAAAATTTTTGGAGCCTCTCTTGATAAAAAAAATCATTTTGGCCTGAGTCACATCAAATTGAATATTTAATGAATTTAGACAAGGCCCTATCACTATGGAGGCTAGCAAGCTTTGCACAGGCTGCTGCTAAACAGAGATGATTTTATTAAAAGTTCCCAATATTTCTCCATTTTATCTGCTATAATAAAGTTTTAATATTCTTACTGATTTTTGCACATTATAATGTATATTATTAAAGTATGGATACTTTTATGTAGGTTTTAACTTATTTGGTATGGCTGGCAATCAAAAATATAAACATATTGAATTGAATTGAATATTTGATTGGAACAAGGAACTGGCAACCCATCTAGAGTAAATATCTAGCCAACTTTCTCTGGCTCCAGCATAATAAATTTCCTGAAGGGACAAAAAATGTCAAGAAGGAAAAAATGATTTTGAAGACAGAAGCAATAGTGGAGTTGCTTGTTCTGACTTACGTTGCTTATACTCAAGTTTTAAGTCTTACTCCAGCAACTGATGTGGAAAATGAAGTAAACAGCTGTGCTTTCAGTTTGATTGCTCAAATGGAAGCATAGGGAACATTTTTCTATAGCCACAACAAATGTGTGCTTCCCATGCATCCACATAAACTACCAGCCTTGAAATTGAGGGGAAGATACACTTACTGAAAAAATATAATCCATCCTGAAGCAATGTTGAAATACTTCAGTTTAGCTCTCTATCCTTAAGTGAACTTTGCATCTAGTCAGAAGTGTCTAGATTTCCATATATGTTATTAACGTGGGATAAATACAGAAAAACATACATTTTACTTGTAGCTAAGAGAGATTCTTCTTAAATCTGATTTTAACCATAATGCACTTCAATAATAGTTATCTCAATATCTAAATTACTTTAATATTCACTAAAATGTCCAGGCCTTTCATGCTGCCTGCTATGAGTTTCACATGTAATTCCAGACCATAATCGGAGTCCTAACTTAGAATCCAGTTCAAATAACATCTCTGCAGTTTCTGTATAACTTGTGACTAAAGCATTAGACAGTTTATTCCTTATGGGTTTTGGGGATGTAATAATGCCTTGATAATATATTACCCAAGATTGACTATTAAGGTCAAGCAAAAGAGGACTGATGGGGTGCATATCTAGAGTGTGATAAATTTCTCATTACACCAGGGGAAATTTCCATCTGTTGAAAGAAACAGTGCTATAACTCCTAAAGAGAACTTGCATCGGAAAGTATTTTAGAATGATAACCTAACTACACAAATATGGTGGATCTGACTGCTAAACTGACACTCTGGGATTGGAGTAGAAGGCACTTTTCTTCACTGGTTGCACTCATATCTATGATAAACTTTTGAGGATGGCTTTCAGGAGTTTCTACTTGGTCTCATGGCTGCTGAACTGTGAGATTCCACAGGGATCCATTCCATCATCCTTGTTGTTCAACATTTTTATGCAACAACTCATTGAGTTCATTGGAGTCTGGGGTTAAGTGCCATCAGTATGTTAACACCCAGTCAAATGAAACAATGTAGGTGTTGAATATCCATTTGAGCCAGCTGATTGCCAATAAACTGAAGATATTCTTAGAATGAGACATTGTGAATTGACTAGAAGCAGGAATCTGCTCTCTGTTTCTGAATAAGGCTACACTCTCCCTGAAAAAGCATGTATGCAGCTTTGCTATACTAGTGCAGAACACAGCTGGTACATTCTTCAGAAATTACGTAATGCTGAACCTAAAATAACTACACTGCCCGCCTAATATGAGAGCCAATTTGGTGTAGTGCAAAGGGCTGCACAGCTGCTGTGGCTTAGAGGTGGAGTTCTTGCTGTGAGTTCGATCCTAGGTAGAGGCAGATGTAGGGTCTCCTGCTTGAGCAGGGGGTTGGACTAGATGACCTGCAAGGTCCCTTCCAACTCTGTTAATCTGTAATCTAAGCAGCGGGCGAGCAAGTGCAGCTCCACTTGCGCAAGCACTCACACGCAAGCCTACCACTCACTCAGAACCATCACCTCTCTTCCACCCCCACCCCCCGCTGGAAAGGTTGGGGCCTGCTGGTGTAGTGGTTCAGATGCAATAAAATTGGAGAAGGCAGTACCTTATCTTACTGAGGCTCAGGGTTGAGAGAGATCAAGCTGGAAATGGCTTGGATGGAGGTGGGTCCTGTCTAACAAATGTGTGGGATTTAGTTAATGATGGCAGTGATAGGGCCAGGCCAGGCTGGGTGCATCAGCAGCAGGAAGAAAAACACAGCAATGGTCAGCTAGGCTGGCAGAGACAGTGTTGTGCCTGGTGATCAGAAGGAACAGAAATGGGGAATCAGGGTAGGGGGAGCACCTATCCTGTAATTGTAATTGCAACTGCAGGTGGGCTGCCAACCACCCAAATGTTGACCACTGACCACGGGGGTGGTGGTACTACAAGAGCCATAACTTTAGGGACTGGTCATTCAGCGCTACATTCAATACCAGTCATTCAGCGCTACTAACTACAAATGGTTATTGAACAAATATTGTTAAGTGAGGACCACTTGTAATGATATTCAAGGGCTTTAAGTCAGGGGTCCCCAACCCCTGGGCCGCGAACTGATAGCAGGCTGCATCCTGTTCAGAATCAGGCCGCACAAGTGACGGGTGAGCACATGAAGCACAGAACCATCCCCTCTTCCCCCCCCCAATGTCGCCAGCGGTCCGCAAAGCCGGAAAGGTTGGGAACCGCTGCTTTAAGTGTCAAGTACTGATACTTGAAAGAGCATATCTCCCAGTATCTAAATGCTCAAATGTTAAGACCTGGATGAGCCATAGTAATATGTGGCTACAGGTATGTAATACCACTTCCCTTGAGGCCAGGCTTGTGCTGACATTTTGTGTCTTTCAATATGAGTTGCCATTACTGTCACAGCTTGTTTATGCCTTCTGACCGTTAGCTGTATCTTTGTCTTGGTTGTTGTGACTGTGTCTTAACTTGGCTGTAGTTATATTTAACTTGGTGTACTATTTTTCCTTGCTTTCTTATAAATTGTAGCTTACCACAAGATGCTCTGAATAATAGGTTGGCTATAAATGTTTTAAACAAATAAAAATAAGAATGCCAATAATATTTGCTGTCCAAAGCAACACAGCTTCATTTTGTGGAGCCAACTCAGTCAGATCAAAGAAGGAATATAATTCAAGACAAGCTTTAACTCAAGAAAGCAGGACGCTCTGCTTCAACATTTTTAATAGAAACATTGAGGTGGGCTGGAACCGCCAATCCAAGTGTCTTCTGGGCATGGAAACTGTTGCAAGCCTTTGAAGTGATTGTTTTGATGTATACCAGGTGCCACTACATTTCACAGAACTGCCTCAAAAGTGCACCTTGATTGAGGTTTCTTTCGAAGGGAAGCTTCCTTTGATGCTTTGCACAGTCCTAACTTGGAAATGATACCATCTGCCACAGTGCCTTTTAGAGACGGGCTATAACTCACAGGCAGCGAATGTGTGAGGTCCAAACTAATTCCTGGCATTTCCTGCTAAAAGAATTGGCAAGCCTTCCTTTCAATCGTCCTGCTGATGTGCATCTGCTGGTCATAAACTACAGTTTATGCCAAAATACTACCAAGATTTTATAGTCTATCTGCATAACTCCCTTTTCTTAAAGTAACTGCACTCACTGTTGCAAGTGACTGCTGCTGCTGCTGCTGCTGCTGCTACTGCTACTGCTGGTAGCCTCTGGCTGCAACCTGCTGTGATGAATTGGTTGTGGGGAGTCAGCACTTCCTGACAGTGGATTGGACAAGATAGGTGAGGATAAAAATGAAAACAGAGAGGAAAATAAATGGTGGGAAAAGGGGTAGGGAGCCACCGTCAACAACTTTCATCAACTAACTGTCATCAGTTTTATATGATGAGTAATAAATATATTTCACATTTCCTACTGGCAGATAGCTGACAATCTTTCTTTTTCCATGTTACCCAACAAAACAGTTATCATTTATTGTAGAATTTAAACATCTTTGAATTTTTCTACAGCAATAGATCAGTGACAAATACTAATAAGAATGTTTGACTTACTCGGTGATGCAGGCTTTCTTTTTCTGGTATTTTTCACACCGTCAACAGCTATTTTGGCATTGTCCTCATCAGCAGTAGCTGTCCCTGATACAGCAACTAATTTTCTTTTTGTCTATCGTCCAAATCAAAACAGAAAAAGTGCACACAGGCAAGTTAAACAAATGATAACGCCATACATAAAATTGCTAACCATATTTCTCTATCAAAGTTTCCTATCCTCTGAGTAATTAACTCAAAAAGCTTTTAACAGAAAAAGCATGTTATCTTAGGAATCATGCTATGATTTTTAATATCTTATTTTGTACAGGTTCCTGCATGAGCCTATTTTAGTCTATTCAGCAACAAGAGTGTGGTTTACAGTAATCAGGTACAATTACAACAGCATATTGAGTGTGGGCCTTCCATACAGCAATATTTCTTATGCATACAAAATTTGCTTCTTGCACTGCCCAAGCAGCTCCCTTTATATTGAAATTTTATTTTAAATGATTGGAGGGATTCTTGTCTTGTACAAATTGCAGACACTTCTCTGCTAAGAAATTCAGGCTTTACACACATTTCTGTAAGAATTTAGATATTCACTATATTTCATATTTTCAGAATAGTGAAATATAGTGCTAAGACAATGAAAAAATACATATTCCAATACTATTTTGAAATTATTTTTAAAAGAATACCGATTACTATATAATTAGTGTAGAATTATAGATCACGTAAAAATCACACAAATTGGAAACATTCATTTATTATTTAAGATCAAAATTTAAGTTGCAGCCAGTGAACCCCAAAAGTTGAATTTCAAGCAGCCACCATTGCCAGCCTCCTTTCCATACTGATTTTTAATAGCTCGAAAGCATTCCAATTAGAAAAGAACATAAATAAATAAAATTCTGGCTCTTCCTGGAATTCATTTTTTATCGTAGAAGTGATTTCTAAAAGCTTTCAGACTTATTTGGTTAAAATGTTGCTGTTATTCCTTTACCCTCCACAGCGAGAACTGCTTCTCAACCAGAAATGCATCAGGTAAGACCCCTTATAAATGGTTCAGAGAGGACAATATGCTTCAAAAGAAACTGGAACTGTGTATATATTTCCCCCCGTTTTACTATGAATGTTAAGAAGCCAAAATATTTTCCAATGTTCTCAGCCTTAGCATAAAAATTACTATTAAACTTCCACTCATTTTTTTGGTAACTTTGATCAAAGTATATCCAGAGTGAAATAGCTCAAGTGGCTACAAGCTTATATAGCCAATGGGAAAAGGGGAGAGTGCATTACATCTTTCCAAAGTGTTGCTTCATGATTACCATCTAAACCCTGCTGGGCTGAACAGATTGGTTCGATAATTACATACAATAACTGCAGTGGGCAGGTAACCCTCAGCTGGCACAGGGCAGCTCCCCTGGGAGGACTTCCATATGCAAACGGCACTGATGGAGTGCATTAGGTACATCTTTCTTGCCGGTGCATAGGCCTGATTAACACCAACCCAAATTCCAAGGTTAGCATGTCAGCAGATTTGTGATGCATTAGGCAGGAATAAACACAGACATTTTTTCTCGTTCTGTCCAAAATTAAGAAGGAATAGTTCACCATTGTATTGCTTTTATATACAGGATATAAATGCATTCTTCCTGTCTAACTGGAATAGAGCTGTGCTTTTTAAAAAGACTTACTGTTAAAGCGGCTACTCAATACTTTCCACACACTAAAATAGTTTCCCAGCTTATAAAGGCATATTCTTAATCTTAATCCAGGCCAGCTAGATAGCAAAGGAAAGTCAGGTATTGTTCTCTGACAGAGGCAACACTCAAGTCTGATGCAGAGTGCACAGAGAACTATGAATTACTAATTCATATTTATTTCAGTTCAAATGTTTTCTAGCTGTTATCAAATGTCATCAATGGGCTCATCACTAAGCATATTCCATGGCTTGAGTAGTTTACAAGCTCAATAATGGATATTTTCACTGCATGAAAATGAAGGAAACTTCTCTTTTGGCAGAAGTTAACTGAACAAATTTGAATGTTACAGTAACACCATCCATTTCATATGAAAGTGAATTAAATTTAAGCCTAGTAGGGAATGCTCTCTCATTAATAAATCCCAGAACCAGAATCACTTAAAATGCTCAATAGAGAAGATGAATAACTCCCTCTGTAACCAATTTCAATTAGCTGGGCAGCAACTGTTTCTACTATTTCTCAATTTACTAGCCATTATGATATGGCATCATCATATGTCCCCAACAGAATGCAGTTTTGAGGTTCAACTTGGAATCGATTCCTAGCCAATATTGAAATTGAAAAATGTATTGTGCAGTTCTATGCATAATCAAAAGTATGTTGTTACTGGAGTTTGTTCCCTAGCAGGTATGCAACTGTACACCAGTTAAAAACATAATGTTCTACAGGAACTCCTTTGGAGGGGGGGGGAAGGTAGTTCATCTTATACTTGCCTGAGAGCTAAGGAATATGGCAATCTAGCCAATCTCCTACTGAGTTAGGAGCCTGAGCATCCTTAAGCTTGTACACTCCTACCCTTTCCTTCATATCTAGCCATTGTTTGAGAACTAACTAGTTTGAAAAATGATGGCATGTATATAAAATTTTATACAAGGTCTTTTCCAAAAACAGAAGGGAAGAGACCTTTGTTCAGGTGGGAAAAAGAGTGTGTGAACAAACCAATGCAAGTTTTTATGGGACTGCAACAGATTTAAGCAGTAAATCCTTGGAATCATCAGAATAATCAAAATAATTCTTTCTAATGAAACGCTACAAGGCTCAATCCTTTCTACCTACCTTTGTAATAGCCTGCCTCATTTGAAAAGGAGCATTCATGACACATAAGGCAGGTTTTTACCAATGCAGCATCATTGTAAAGAGAGTTACATTTTATGCATTAGGAACTTACTCTAAAGAATTCTACTCTATTTTTATTAATTGAGTCTCTTTTCCAATTACAAACTAAATAAATGCTTTTAGGATTTTTCTTCTACAAAGCACAATTAAACTGACACAGTAGAAATGAAAACCTCAGTACACAAAATCTATCAAGTTAGACCTTGGAACTATATTAAGACAACCATTTCTATTCTTTTTTTCATTTCACATGCTAATCAAAAAGCTCAAAGTGTAAAGTAAGAATAGGAAGCAAGTTGAAAGTTCCTTGAGATGTTTAAAAGGATTCATGTTTCCAGTTAGCTCCTTTGTAAATCAAATTTTCATCTGAAAGACATTCTATTCATTTGGCTGCAGAACTGCAATCCCATTAGGCTCACAAGGTGCTCCTTGCTTTGTAACACCTACAAACAGTAGTCCTCGACTTACGACCATTTTGTTCAGTGACTGTTCAAAGTTACAGTAATGCTGAATGCAGGGACTGAGAACTGGTCCCCAAAGTTATGGCTGTTGCAGAGCCCCTGTGGTCACATGAACAAAATTCAGGCACTTGGCAGCCTGCCATGCTTACACAGGGGTGCTTCAACTCTCCCACCTGCCTATCTCTCCCCCATCTCTGCTCTTTTGCCCCCTGCACTCTGCAGCCTCTGCCGCCCTAGCTGACTTTTGCCATCTTGTTCTCATTGGCCGCATAAGGCTTTGTTATCCAAGTTGCTCTTGGTGATTTCCTTACGGGACTTGGGGAGGATGGGATGGCCTCGTGTAGCCAGCAGCTGCCTCATAAAGGGTCAGGCTGGGAATACTTTGCCAGCAGCGGAAGCAAGAAGATGGCAAAGATCAATTTGTGTGGCAGAGCACAGAGCAACAGGGGCCTCCAGAACGCAAGGCAGCAAGGTGACTGTGATTGGGACTGGGCTTCACATTGCAGCTCAGGGGCTTCTTGTAGTCCCAGAGCTGTGGCACATGAAGAAGCCCCTGAACTGCAGTGTGACAAGCAGCCCCAGGGCCTTAGAGTTTGGATTGCGGTAGGTCCTCACGTAATCGGTGGAATTCAGTTAACAACAGCAATGTGGAGTGCTGGGATTGCTGCTGCTAAACAATGCAGTCACATGATGTCATGCTTTATGAGCGTATCACCTAGTGACAGAAACTCAGCTCACAATTGCGGTCATAAATCAAGGACCACCTGTTCATTTGAGATCGGCATCTTCAAGTGGAGACATTCAGCTCTTTCATCTGGAAATGGCTATATTAGAAGCAATGCTACTTTGGCAGCCTAGTCTAAGCAACCCATTCGCTGTAAATCCTATGGTGGTACCATATAGCGCAGTGATGGCGAACCTATGGCACGCGTGCTACAGGTGGCACGCGGAGCCATATCTGAGGGCATGTGAGGCGTTGCCCTATGTCAGCTCCAGCACGCATGCGCGCGCTGGCCAGCTGATTTTTGGCCTTCTTTTTGGCCGTTTTCGCTCTCCCCAGGCTTCAGGAAAGCCTCCTGAACCCTGGGGAGGGCGAAAAACAGCCCAACGGGCCTACCGGAAGTCCGGAGGCTTCAGTGAGACCTGTGCGCATGCGTGGGGGGCAGCGGGGGGGGGGTTGTGCGCAGGGGCAGCACGGGCGGTTGTGCGCATGCGCAGGGGGAGGGCATTGCATTATGGGTGTGGACACGCGCACGCTATCGCTCGCGCATGCACGGGGGGAGGGCATTGCATTACCATCACTTTACAGCTGTACTTTGCCAATTTCCTAACTTATTTGAGGTTTCAGAGACCTCAACCATCTATATCATTTAAAAACACTATTAGTAGGGAAACTGCTTAGTGAGTTTACAGTCTTTTTTCATTCCAAATAATAAATATCATTTAATATCTGTGTTAATATATTTACTATAAATTTCCCTCTTTATGAATAAAAACAAGTCTTGGTTTCACACAAATTGGTCACATAGCAGTCAGTATGCGAAATAAAGACAGAGATATATGATGAAACTTAACTTAGATCAATGTTGATAATGCCTTCCTTTTAAAAAGAATGACCTACATTAAATGTGCAGCAGTATTTTTTTCTATTTGATGTGACCAAAGACATATTACATAAAGAAAATTTCAATGCAAAATGCCTCATATTTACAAACTCCAAATCATAGTTACATAACTATCACTGTCCTTGAAGAATATATTTAATAATTAGGGTGATCAATTAATCCTGGCATCCAATACAAATACATGGATAATATGTCTGATACAAAATGCATGGATAACTTGAACAGGTATCCCTGTTAAATCCTTTGAAAGCTTAGTTTGAATGCAATTGGGGATGATGACTCATTTCAAGATTTTGTTGTAATTTCTATTTTTCAGTAATGAACAACTGGTTACCTACACAATTAAGTACTGAATACAAATTGCATGTACTATGCCAGTGATGGCGAACCTTTTTTTTCTCGGGTGCCAAAAGGGCGTGCGCGATAGCGCGCATGTGCGTGCCCACACCCATAATACAATGCCCTCCCCTCCTGTGCATGCGCGCACACACCCCCACGCTGCCTCCCCACATATGCGCGGACTCACTGAAGCCTCCGGAGCCTGTGGATGGCGAAAAACGGACCCAATGGCCCAACCGGAAGTTCAAAACGAACTTCCAGTTGGGCCGTTGGGCCGTATTTCACCCACCCCAGGCTTCAGGAGGCTTTCCTGAAGCCTGGGGAGGGTGAAATACGGCCCAACTTCCGGTTCAGAAACGAACTTCTGGTTGGGCCGTTGGGCCGTTTTTCACCCTCTCCAGACTTCAGGAGGCTTTCCTGAAGCCCCGGGAAGACAAAAACGACCTCCCCGCCCTCCGGAAGGCCGAAAATCAGCTGGCCAGTGCGCACATGCGCACTGGAGCTGACATAGGGCAACGCCTCACGTGCCCTCAGATATGGCTCCGAGTGCCACCTGTGGCACGCGTGCCATAGGTTCGCCATCACTGTACTATGCTGTTTCTACAATTTTGTGGCAAGTGCTTTTGCCACCCAAGTATTCATGCTGAGTTGGATTTCAAAAGCAATTTTTGATTTGGTAGGGAGTTCTCCCCCTAATTTTAAAATATTTGAACCAAAGAACCACCTCAAAGGTATGTGCAACACTCAACCACACTTGAACTAATTCTTTGGATTGCAGGTAGCTATAGGAAATTTAAAGAAGCCCATGGCCCAGTCAAATCTCATGCGCACAATTTTTCTTTCCCTTTACTGTCTTGATATAACCATTTATAAAACCATTCGCTCTTATTTCAACTGAAAACAAGATACATTAAATACAGATCTGAATTAAGAAGACCTTAGGCTTTGCTGGAACATCGCCATTCAACGAAACTTCAAAATCCAGTATGCCATCATCTTTGTGACCAATGTCTTGCAGACCTTGAAGAAATATTTCTCGTAATTCCTGATACGGTGGTTTGTCAGTGTAGGACAGAGCCATCACTTTTTCCATATACCTGGCTATTTCATCTAAAGAAAGCAATGGAAAGTCCCAGTAAGTCAATTACATTTTCATGTAGCAATATAGTGATATGGTATAAAATTCAGATACTATTACGACAGTCATAGCTATTATCCAATATGGTAAGAAAAATATTTTCTTCTTCTCTGCTCACAGAAACTATTTTGTTTCTGGAGACAGAATCTATAAAATACATAAAATTCTGCTTGGGATAATCAGTATAATAGCCAGATCCAGATAAATATCACAGAAGGAGAGCTTTCCTGACAATTTCACATCTTCAAAAGAAACTCTGGAGGGGATAGATTTGTCAAATGAAGACGGGCATCTTCTCCCATATTTGTCAGGCTCTAAACAGACCTGAGGCAGTCGTTTAATCTTTCTAGATTCATTTTATTCAGGAATATTGAAGTTTCACAGAAATAATATCAAATTTCATAGTACATACAGGCACAAATATGTTGGAGAATCTGGATGTAACAGAATAGATAAACAGATCCCTCTTTTAATAATGTCTTTATCTTTTGACAACATTTGAAAATGTAATCATTGTTAATAAATAACCAGAATAAACCTTAAAATGGAACTATGTTTAATGGTAGTGTGCTTTTAAAAATAAATAAGATCAGAAAATAGGGAAATTTATAACATTAGTCAGATTTTTTTGACTGATCTTTTCTGAAAAGAAAAAGATTTCCTAGCAAACAAACTATCTTTACTCAATTTCATGAGATATAGTTTCATTTATAACTCTTTTGTGTGCAGTAAGAAAACCTGCAAACATATAGACCACAACAGCATCAGAGTGCTGGTGAAAGAGATATTGTTGGCAAAATGGGTTGCTTTTTTTCCCAACTTTCTCTGAAGCCTCAAATAAAGTATATGGTGAGGGAGGAGGGAAAAAGTCTGTTTCCAGGCTGCTCTTGTATCATCCATAAATATTAGATATGTTTTTTTTTTTTTATTTTGCCTGTAAACTGCATGTCAGGACTTTTTTAGACAACTTATTCACATACTCCCCAAATAAGAGACACTGGTATATTTTGTTTCAATGAATTCCTCTATATCGTTTTTCTTTTCTTACATGAAACAAATACATTTGTTTTGTTTTTTTTTAATTATTGAATACATAATTATTGAATATATATAAAACAAACAAAACAGTGGGGAATCAATTTCCCCTATTTACAATAAGTTTGCATCAGTATATACCCACATTTTAAATCACAGGTCACCAACCGGTGGTCCGCGGACCACTGGTGGTCCGTGAGAAAATTTTGGTGGTCCGTGGAGAAATCTTGGTAAACGGCATCCGGTCCAGGGAGCAGCCGGAGTTTGCTGTCCATTGCAGATGCAATGGACACTTGCCTTCTGAGGTCGGCGGCCCTTGCTGGAGACGCAGCTACTGCTGCTCTGGGGCTGAGAAGGGGGGCAGTGGCAGCAGCAGGGCTCCGGAAGGCAAGCGTATGTCCTGGGGCTGCACATGCACTCAAAGACCCCCCTTGGAACCAGAGCAGCAGCCGCAGCAGCTGCCGCCAGCTTCACAGGGGCCTCGTGGTGGTGGGCTTTGCTGCAAGCCGGCGTGCCTGCCCGAACCGGCTGCGGGCTTCGCGACGCCCGTCCTGGCGCTTCCCCTTAAATAAGTCGCCTTTTCCTAAATGCTCAGCTGGGACTCCTGAGAAAAGCAGACGGTGGAAGCCGCACGGGGCTCTTCCCTGCTTGAGCAGCCACGAGCCCCCATGGCCTGGGCCAAGGGAAGCGCCGCCCATCTCCAGCCTGCCCGGTCCCGCCCCTGAGAGGCTGGCGGCAGCTGCTGTGGCTGCAACTGCTCCACTGGTTCCAAGGGGAGTCTGAGAGTGCCACCGTCCCCCTTCTCACTCCCAGAGCAGCAACAGCTGTGTCTCCACCAAGGGCCGCCCGCCCACCCACTGGCCGCCAACCTTGCAGGGGACTGGGCAGGTTGGAGACTGGCCGGCGCTTCCCTTGGCCCAGGACATGGGGGCTCATGGCTGCTCAAGCGGGTATCGCGAAGCCCGCAGCTGGGTCGGGCAGGGATGCCAGCTTTCAGTGAAGGCCACCACCACGGGGCCCATCCGCGCAATAGGATGCGCTGACCTGACCCCGCTCAACCGCGCTTCTTAGCTGAGCGCTGCCGGCGGCTTCCAGGCCATCCGCCCCATGAGCGAACGGGCGGCATGAAGAGACAATCGGCCGCGCCTCCCCACCCAGCCTTCCTTGCCGGGCGCTGCACCAGCGGCTCCGCCCTGCCCAGCTCCACCTGCTGCCACTTCCCACGAACTTCCCGGGAGACGGCCGGAGCGAGGGGCGGGCGGGAATGCCCGGCATGCCCATCCACCGGCTCTCCAGGCAGCGTCACTGTCTCCCTGCCCCCACCAGCCACGGAGCCTGAGGCCAGCGGAGCTCCATAGGTGCGCGCCCCGATGCTGCCAGGTCCCGGAAGGTCCCGGAGCCGAAGGCGAGAGGGGCAGCGGCGGCAGCGGGCCGCCCACCCTCCCAGAGCACTTTCTTCCTTCTCCCGCCACCGAGAAGAGAGAAAGAGAAAGAAAAAAGAGGAAGGGAGATAGAGACAAGAAAGGAAGGAAGGAAGGAAGGAAAGAAGGAAGGAAAGAAGGAAGGAAAGGACTGCGCTGTGCTGAGCTGCCTGGCAAGGCTTTGAGTGTGGGTCGGTGTGGGGCGTGCGCGTCTGTGTGTCCTGTTCCCACAGCCGGCTGAGCCCCGCAGGGGCTTTGAATCATCCACCGGTTGTGAAAACGGATCGGCTTTGTCGTGTCGCTATCAGCCTCTCGCCTGCCTGCTCGCTGTCTCCAAGCTGTTTCCCAGGCAGAAGCGGTGTGTATTTTTAGCATTGAGATCTGGCTGCGGCGGCAGTGGGGGCAATCCCCGTTGGGGGGCAGCAAGAGAGACGTTGGGAAAATTCTGCAGCTCCCGCAGCTCTTGATGAAATGGGGAGGGAGGCGGTCTCTGCTCGGTGGGTCTGGGGGAGAGGAGGGACAGCATTGAGCTGGAGGGAGGGGTGCCAAGTGAGACCCTGAAGCGTTCTTGGGGAGGAAAGGAAAGGAAAGAAGAGGAGAGGAAAGAAGGAAACAAGAGGAAAGGAAAGAAGGAAAGGAAAGGAAAGAAGGAGAGGAGAGGAAAGAAGGAGAGGAGAGGAGAGGAGAGGAGAGGAGAGGAGAGGAGAGGAGAGGAGAGGAGAGGAAAGGAGAGGAGAGGAGAGAGATCGAGAGAGGAGGAGAGTAGAG
>QLTV01002691.1:1683423-1719171 GCA_003457575.1 Thermophis baileyi
AATTGTGATTTTGTTATAATTAAATAAGCATTTATCATTTTGTTATATTAAATAGGTGCATTTCATATTAATAAAATGGAAGTTCTCTGATCATTATTTTACAAATGTATTTCTTTTCAAAAAAATTCATATTAATGGTCTGCGGGACTTAAAATTATGAATAGAGTCTGTGGGATGTAAAATTATGAATTTGGTGGTCCGCGGGATTTAAAATTATGACCTTGGTGGTCCCTGAGGTCCAAAAGGTTGGGGACCCGTTTTAAATTATCCCTTTTAAATATATTTACGTATTGTATTTTACAATTTACTTCCCTTGTTGTTAATGTAATTAATTATCATCTATATTTCTTATACTTTCTATAATACTTTACGTTAAATATTTATTATAATCACCTGCATATCAACTCTCTCATTTCTCATCCCTATCTATACACTTTTACCTTCTTCTTCTTTCTCTCCTCTAACCATTCATATAATTTATTCCATATTAAATAATATTCCGTCTCTTCCTTTTCCTTTATTTCCTTTGTCAATTTATCCATCTCTGCACATTCCAAAATTTTTCTTCTTTCTTCATCTTTTGGTATATTCTCGTTTTTCCAATATTGTGCATAAATTATTCTTGCCGCCGTTATATAATTAAATGTTGTATTTCCTTTTTGTATTTTTTTTCCAATATACCCAATAAAAATAATTCCAGTTTCCAAGCTATGTCTTCTTCCATTATCTCTTTTAACCATAGTCTAATTTTATTCCAATATTTTTTTGCACTCGTGCAAGTCTACCATAAGTGATATGTTCCAAATCTCTTCTTGCACTTCCAGCATGATGGGGATGCATTTGGGAACATCTTGGCAAGTCTTGCAGGAGGTAAGTGCCACCTGTAAAACATCTCGTACTGGTTTTCCTTGTACACCGCAGACATTGTCAATTTCAAATTAATTTTCAAAATTTTTTCTCAATTCTCCAAATTGACAGTATGTCCAAAAAATTTTGCCCACCGTATCACTGTGTCCTTGACCACCTCCTCTTCCATTTTATATCTTATTAAAAATTTATAGATTTTACCAATCAATTTTTCATCAGTACCAAATAATATCTTATCTAGGTCATGTGGTTCCTTTTGAAATTCATATGTTTTAGTATTGCTTTTATATTTGGCTTGCACTTGTATATATGTCCATACATTTGTTTGATGAAATAATTTAAGCAGGCTCTTACTTACCTGGCTTATCTTCTTTAGTGAAACATTTCAACATGAATTCTGAAATGTTATCGGTATACCTGGGAGAAAAAACAAGATGCCAAATTGTGTTTAACAGATCAGTAGTTAAATTTTGATCTGTTAGATATTCTTTCCTTTCAAATATGCAATACATATATGCAGTACATGCAATACACACATATACTGGTAGCAATAATGAAAAGTAATAAAGCTATCCTAGCTTTTTAAAATTACACTCCATTATTGAATAATATATGTTACAATCATGCTGTTATGGGTAAGGACTGAAAACATTCTGACAATTAAAATTCTAGCATAGAAATCCTGTTGTATTAAGTTTCTGATGAGAACGTTAAGAGAAATGGGAATCTGTAACATGACATCTTGTTTTTGATAAATAAAACCACAATGATTGCCAAACTAAAATGACATTAGCATCTGGATTTATGGATATTATATGTGGAAGATGGCACAACAGGATAAGTAAGCTAGGACCATGAGGTCTATGACAATTCACCACGGCCATCTCGCCACAGGACAACTCGCTGCGGGACAAGAGTTACACTAATATCAAAGAAATGGTGGAATAGAATCATTAAAGAAAGGATGCAAAATGAGAGACAAAATGAAATGTGAATGAATGATAAAAATTAAAATTATTTATTTTAAATAATTAAATTGAATTGTTAAATTGTCCCGCAAGTTGGCCGTGGCGAGCTGTCCCATTTCAAGGACCATGTTCACTTCTCATGTTTTCAGCTGTCAAAGGAACACTATAGTGTTTATTTACGGCCCATGTGGATTCAGCAGAGCTAGTAAAAATAGCATTTAGTGAATAAACACTTATAGTTCTGTTCATATTAGAATTCTGTTGCAAGCTGATGTTAAATAAGCTTTGGGAAGGGAGGACAACAAAAAGCATGCACCACTTAAGAATAATATAACAACATTTAGCATTAACACTTTACGGGATTTCTAGTTTGTTTCTGGCTTTATCTCAGACTGCATATAAAACAGTACAAAAATCAAAGTGTGCAGGTGTGAATCTGTAATAAAATCCCTAAATTTCAACATCAAAAGTGGTATCATTTATGAAAAAATTCTGTTGTACTAGTTCAACATGCACTCTTTTGCTTGTTTACCTCTTATTTTTCTTTTACATTAAGCATTTTCGTCCCTTCTTGTAATATTCAACTCTACCCTCAATCCCAAACCAAAGGCTCACTGGCGATTTTGGGTCAATTGCTCCTTCTCAGGTCAACTAATCTCACTAAGTTGTTCGTTATGGGGACAAGGGAAGAGAGTGCTATGTACACCACCTTGAGTTTCAGAAAGGTGGTATATAAATCCATCAATCAATGTTGGAGTTGCAATACAGCACTGCAATATCTAACTGCAAATCTGAAATAAGAATGTCATCCAATTTCTACCCAATAACTCAATTTCAATTAAACCTGTCAAGTCTGTCTCACCTGGATTTTTAAGATGAAAATATGCTATTTAGTTTCATCTAAGCACATTTATACCAAGCAGTTTGAGTACATCAAATAGTTTTATTGTTAAATACGTTAAAATTACCTAATTTTCGACTCTTTGACATAATCTGGATTTTTCAGGTTATCTTCCCAAGGCAGACTACCGCTAAGCCAGCAGATCATACAATAACCCAAAATTTCCAAGTCACCACGTCTTGATGGAGCTAAAAAATAAAAAAGTGCTAAATTCATAGTGAAGATGAAAATAGTTATAAAAAGTATCATTAAACAACAAAAGGAATAATTAACTTAATACCCCTATGTCTTTTAAAGATGATTAAGAAGTTCTCCTTTAGGAAAAGATGTCAGGTTTATTGCATTGCAATATTAGTTACAACCTATAAAGGCAGAACACTCACTATGGATTATAATTTCAGTTACACCGGAAAGGAGTTATTGGTTGGAGAGTTTCAGATTGCCATGACAAATTTAAGACCACAGGGAAAAGTAGTACAGTATATAAAAAGGGAAAATTTTAATGGAATGAGACATGATTGGGGCTTTGACTGAAATAGCTGTCCAAGTTACATAAGAGAATAACTTTTTTTGGCCAACATTTTTCTTCTGAAACAGATCTCATGCTGTCTCATAAATCAAACATATTCTTGAAAGGCCATCCTATATCATGAATCAGAAGCTATCTTAAGAGATTATCATGGTACCCAACAATGTTGACCAACTTTTATACAGTCTCCAACTTTCCCTTTTTATATAACATTGTTGAGAGGATGGCTTGTGCTCAGCCACAAAGAAACCTGGATTAACTAGGCCTTTTCAATCTGGGTTCAGGCTGGGTTATATTCTTAAAAAATCATGCACCACACTTGTGGATGTCTTTTTGAGAGTGAGAAGTGATGCAACCATTATAGTTGCATTATAGCTCCTCTTTAACATCTATATGAAACTGCTGGTATGGTTATTCAATGGCATTTAGTGTAGTGTCAATATCCTGATGAAACCCAGTCACACATCCCCACCGTGGGCCAGGCAGATGATGCTGGCCCAGCCCCTCAATGTTATGAAGATATGGATAGCAATAGCAATAACACTTAGACTTATATACCGCTTTACAGTGCTTTACAGCCCTCTCTAAGCGGTTTACAGAGTCAGTATATTGCCCCCAACAATCTGGGTCCTCATTTTACCCATCTCAGAAGGATGGAAGGCTGAGTCAACCTTGAGCCTTGGTGAGATTTGAACTGCCAAATTGCAGGCAGCCGGCAGTCAGCAGAAGTAGCCTGCAGCACTGCACTCTAACCACTGCACCACCGTAGCTCAATAGGGAGGAACTGGCCCTAATTCAAACCTGGCAAGAGGGATTGGCTGTGTTTGGGCCTACCAGAGTCTGACGATGTGTCACATTTGACTCTGGATGCGGTGGCACTCCATTGGACACAGTGTTGGTGCACAATTCAGGGGTCCTCCTAGATTTATATCTCTTACTTAAGGAACAGGTTGCAACTGTGACCAATGGGTCTTTTGCGCAGATAAATCTTATGTGCCAATGGTGCAGTTATCTGAATTGAAAGGCCTTGCTTATGGTCACTCATACTCTGGTACTTTCTGGAATGTGGTGAGTGCAGGGAGGCCAGGGAATGAAGAGAATGGCAGTCAGAATGCAAGGTCAAGGGGTGGAGGGTGCATCAGAGCATGAAAAAGTGCAACTGTCCATGGGAAACTGCAGTTGTCATAAGTGCAAGCCTGTTGCCAAGAGCCTGAATTGTGATCATATGACTGTGGGGGCACTGCAATGGCCCAAACTTTGAGGCCCAGTTGCAAGTAGCACTTGCTCAGCACTGTTGCAACTTCAAACTGTTGCTGAATGAATGCTCGGTAAAAGAGGACTTACCAACATACTAAACAACTTTGTTACCTTTTATTTGTAAGAAGAATGAATATGCATAAAAACAAAAACCATCTTACCCGCTCCCTTGTGTGCATCAATACTAGTAAATTCAAGAGTTCCATCATGACATCGTTTGGGGTTTTCTTTGTAATCCTTGTGATTGCCTTCTGGAGAGTATCGAAAAGCAAGGCCATAATCTACCAAGTACACCTGTGCAGGTTTCAAGCACAACAAAATCAATCCAAGAATTAAAAACAGCCAACCAGAAGATGTACTTTATTTATATAATACTGACAAGTTCTCATTATATCATTAATGTCAGGAAATGTCATTCAAAATATAAGTATGTGTTTTCTTTTTGTACCAAGATTCTTCCTAATATTAAAAGCCTAATTATCTATCCTATATACTTCAATAAAAACAAAACATTATATTATTAAATTTAACAGGACGCCCAAGCAAGTTAAAGTAAGCCTACCTACAATCCAATAACATTAATCTAATATTGATGTTAAAAGAACCAAATAGCAAAATATTATCTGCACTCTGCCTTAATAATTAACCAGCTCCTGATTGAACTGATGTAGAACAAATTGTCTCAGGGGTGTAGATTCTAAATATCGTATTACCAGCACAAACCTAATTCAGAATTATTTTTAATAACCAAGGCTCACTATACCAGTGGATGCTTTCAATTCCCACCTGAAGTCTCATGCTGCTTTTACCACCAGTCTCAATTTCATTTACATCTCACAAACTGTTACAGAAACAAGTCAGCACCAGTCTTATCCTCTTTCTTTTCCAATTCAATCTGCTGGGCTATACAAAGCCTTTTATGGCATTGGATCACCTATCTCCCATCGTTTCTGCCCTCCAGTAATATCGGACAGAATTGGTGCTCCCTCCCTCAAACAACTGCATCTATCAACGCCCAGGCCTTCTCTGTTGCAGCCCCTGCCCTCTGAGAGATTTGTGTAGCTCCCACTCTGATGACAGGCTTTTGTGACAGGCTTTTTAAAAAATGGCCTTTCTCCCAGGCTATGGGCTAGGGTACTTGTGGACCCTGTTGGTTGTGGCTTTTTGATATATGGGGTATCATGGTTATCCAGTCCATGGGGTTTTTTTCTCTACCGTTTTCTGGTTTTAAAGTATAAGCTTTCCAGAGTCATTCTGGAATTTGGTGGCTTCTAAATCAAATAAGTACGTAAATTCATTTCCTGGCTCCATCTGGGTAAGTGGAAATTAATATAGTTGTAAAAAGTCTGTGCTTACAGAAAAATCTTAGACTGGGGCTGCTAAAATTTCTGGCTTGATGAGCATGTCATGAGTTCTCACAAAAGAGTTACCATGTAAGAAGGGGTCATCTTTTCATCAACGTAAGATTAGCCAGCTACAAAATTCCCATTAACCAGGAAGCCATTTCCCCCAGAATTCTAATGTGCCTGTTCTGAGCCTATTGGCAAATTTTTAAATAAAACACTAAATTTTTTTCCCACTGGGAATAACTGTAAGACTCAGTATCAATGTCTCTGCTTTGCACTATGCCAGCTTCCATTTTACCTTCATTAGAAAAATGTAAAAAAGTCAGATGAATCCTTCCCAGAAATGTATTATATAGGAAATAAGTCAATAATCCTAAGAATATTTGCATTGTCAGATATACTGTAATTCTGTATCAAGCTAAAAAAGTTGTGGGAGCTTCATCACTGGAGACTTTCAAGAAGAGATTGGACTGCCATTTGTCAGAAATGGTGTAGGGTCTCCTGCTTCGGCTGGGGGTTGGACTAGATGACCTACAAGGTCCCTTCCAACTCTAACAGAGTTCTGTAATCTGTAACTAAGAGGATATGTCAAACATTAAGATGGGAAAAGTGTCTTTGAAGAGTGAGCTCCTGTGCTACGAATTTATTTCTTGATTGAAATGCAGTGTCAATTTAAACAACTAAAAATTTGTCTTTAGAGTATGTAATATATGTATATGTATATGTTGCTTTATTATAGAAATTCTACTATACATCCCAATCAATCATTTCCCTTTGATTTATGAAATTATTTTCATTTTTAGATAATTCTCATCTTCCAAAATAGTATTATCAACAATTCATACAATGGTGATAAAAACTGTGGTTGTAAGACAAAAACTTTGACCTCAGGTTTAGAAACAACAAAAAGAAATCTAAAGTGATGGTGATCAATCAATCTCATAATACCTGAAATAATGTGGTAAACAAATGAACTATTTTATCCAGATGACTCTAGGAGCTGATCTTTTACTGCCATCCCTGCTTGAATAAAAGCAATGCAACCATCTAGTTACTCTTGGACCTCTTGCCAAAGGAAGGGACAAAATAACCCTCACAATGTTTCTATCAATTTACATGGGAATATGAAATTGTCATCTCAAGAAAAGCACCTAAACCTGGAAATTATTCATTTGCTAATGATGACTACTATAACTAAATGATAATAATAAATAGACAGCTAGAGATATTTCTGTAAACCATTTGATTTGAACTAATATGTTAAGAAATCAGGTTTTCAAGTAACAGAACACTTATGCTTGATGGATTCTTCAAACAAAGGAAATAAAAAATTGACAAAGCAGACAAGCAAACGTAATTCACTGGTATAGTATATAATTTTAAACTTCCACCCCCAAACAGCAATTTGAAATTCATTTTGTATTGCAAGCATTCTCTTGAATATTATTCTGGGCAGAATAGCCAATTTGATCAGCTGCCAGCAAAGTGAATAAAAAATGTACAACATTAACTAGATATAAATGTCAAGCAGAAATATTAACGCTGTACACATTCATAAAGGCAAGATTTCTGCTGAGGTTCACAGCAGTTCCATTTTCTTTAAAACAATAGGTTAAACACTGAAGGAAAAAAAGATTGAAAGTTACCTGATTTGGAATCTCGTGGCCCAGGAGAAGATTTGAGGCCTTGATGTCTCCATGTACATATTCATGTTCATGAATATATTCCAAAACATTAAGCTAAAAAAGAACAGAACGTCAGAAAAAAAATTCAATAAAATTAATTTCAATGAGGTCTCTACTTACATTAACATTAACATAGAAAAACATTAACTTACTATTCTCAATCCCAACTGTAACACTGTTTTGCGTGAAAACTGCTTTCCTTGTTCTTCAAATATCTTCTGAAGATCTTTCCCTAATCTGTCCATCACCATAAATCTATAACTGATATAAAAAAATATATTTAAGGAAATTGAAAACAAACATACAAAAAATAACATTCAATCTTGACGATTGTATAGACATGGAATTTTCTTAGCACCAATTAATAATTGTGTGCCATTAACCTCTTCCAGGTCTTTTTTTAACTTCCCTGTCTAATTTCCAGACCTGGTATTTCTTAATGGTCTCCCATCTACATACTAAGCAGGACTGACCATGATTAGCTTTTATGATGACAAAAGTTCTAGGTGCTACTCCCAAGCAATGCAGTGGCATAAAAAAAGAAAGAAAAGTTTAAAAACTGCTAAAACTTACTAAACAACCCCCTTTCATATTTTCTACGATTTCAGGAAAGTATGTAGGAACAAATGAAATCAGAACAGGATAGCAATTCAACTGATACTAAAGGCAAATTTCTGAAGTATAATAGAGAAGAGATCAGGTGTGTCTCCTGACTGAAGGAGATGAAGAATCTGTGCTGTTCTAATTAACCAAACTTCTGCGCCATACTTCTGTGGCACCTGAAGCATGATCTCATTTAAATACCCCCCTTAGGAAACAATAAAAACACAGTTCTGTTTTCACTCATTAAATAACTTATAAAAAAAAATTCAATAGAGAAGAAAAAGGTCTTTTCAGTTTCTTTAAACAAATCCTTAATGCCTGTCACTAAACTACAAGCCAAAGAGAAGAGTTAATCTCATTAACATCCCTTTCAATTAGTACATGTCCTGTTTGATATTTTCTTAATGGTTTAATTTTAATGATAGTCGATTTTTCCTACTTTTTTTTGTTGTTGTTGTTATTTCACATATCTAGCAAGGTATTTTCATTTAGCTCTTTGGACAGATATTTTTGTAATTTAGTTGTTAGGTAATACTCAAAATGGACTATTGCCTATTTACTCTGTTCTGGCCTTGGGGTGAAAAGGCAAGAGAAGAATCGCTGATGTTGAAATCCTACTACTTGGCCTGAATTCTTTAAACATATTTAGTTTTATTCTGATGGAATAAAGCTAACTTGGAAAGTTTAAACACCTTATCTTATACTTCCTGAGAACTACCAAGCACAAGTATTAAATTTAATAGAATATCATAAAATTACTTAAGATTCACTTAATACTGACCACAATGCAAACTTCCAAGTTCTCTAATAAAATACATATAACTGTACAAATTCCTCGATATGTTGATATGATAAACTTAAATGACAAAGACCCTCACTCGACATTATTGTTATGACTCATTTTAAGAAATATTGTAGAGTTTGGAAAATTGAAATTAAGGGAAGTTACATTATAAAAAGTCTTTTATATTCTAAAATAACAAATGGTTTATTATACCTGTTGCCATTCTTTTGATGCAAACCAGAACCCCAATATTTTGGTACGCCTAAATATTTCAGTTTATGAGAAGAAATCCATTTTTTAACTGAAAAGAAACAAATATTCAATATACATTTGTTACCATATAAGGTTGAAAACTATTATTACTGTCTATTAAATCTTAATACAAACAGAAGAGGATGGGTGTTTTTTTTAAACAAGGAACCTCTCCTTCACTGAAATTAATGGCACTGAAAAGTTTAGAATCTAAACTGTAGATGGACTGCATTTTCTTTAATGTTTATACATTTTATCCTTGATTCCTTCTATAGTTTTAGCAAATTAAATATAACAAATGCACCCCACATGAGCAAAAAACTAGCATGTTTAGCATATCATTTAAATGGTTATTATTCCTTCCCCCCCTTTTCAAGCAGTTTCACTCTTAGTATTAAAAAAGGACAAGTTTTAGATCCACTTTATAAAAATTATTTCCAATAAATACTCAATACTGTATCATTATATGGCTATAATTCATACTCTTAAAATAACCATTTATAATCCTATATGAATTACAATAACTCAATACTATATATTTCCCATAGTTTTCTTATATTTAAGAATGATTACATTGTTTTATTGAATAAAAATGGATTGATTTACTTACTTAGTTCTGGTTTAGCAGCTCGCATATAGAAACTTAACTCAGTAAAGAGTGGTCCATTGTCACTGGGCTCCTTTAAACATCATTTTATAAATAAATGCAATGTTTTAAATTTGATTTATTCACTTTTTTCAAGCAAAGATTTTACTAATATATAAAACATTCTTCTATTTTCCTATAAAAACTGTTCTTTTAACCATTTAATTTTTCTTTCTTGTAATTCAGTTCCTTGATAATTGTTATATAATTGGGAATGAGATAAATAATTTAAAAATAAAGCATTTCCATATATCACAATAAAAATGTTTACATCAATATGGGATCTAAAAACCTAATATACAGTACAGCTAGGTGAGTACTTGAAGGACCCAAGCAAAGCAACCCATCTAATATGGAGGCATCTACATCCTCCAGAATGCTTACCACAATTGCTCTATGAACATTCCAGGGTTGTATGCATACTTCTGCAGGTACAGTGAATTAAACAAAGCACATACATGGAGAGACAACTTGAGAAAGACTTTGAAGCAGCCATAAAAAAAAAGTTTATGGAGCATGAGGTGGCCTTGCTGCTTTGTTCCTGTCAATATACTTCACCAAACACTCTCATTTTCAGTATCCAAAATAAGACATATATTAACCTAGTTGTCTCATACCAGGTCAAGCTAGTAGCCTATCTAGCACTGTGCATTCTATTCTGCCTATCAACACCTTTCCAGGATCTCAGATAGAGTTCTTCCCAAATAGGGATTGAACATGGGTTCTTATACATTATGTCCTTGCCATTAATGGAAACAAATTTATGCATCAAGCAATCTACCAGAGCATTGAATTGGTTTACATGGCTTATGCAATTTTTTTTTCTGATCTTCTCATTTTGAAATTGGTGTCATTTTTTAACTAAATCAAAATATGATTATAATAAGACTAAATCATTAGTTTTATTTTTGTTTTATAGAACTGTCGAGAGTTTTGGTCATGGACAGTCAGTGTGTTATTTGTGATAGTCCTTTCCCAGATGACCCTGACTTAAGTGACTGTAATCATAATGCAGAATAGACTTAAATGTCTACATACACTGTAGTTAACTCTATCCTATAAATCTATAGCTAGTGTCAAATGTCACCAAGAGATGTTTTTTTCAAGCTATCTATTCATGCATAAATATAATTTATCACCTTACATTTAAATTCTAAATATCACAAAGCAGATTCATATAAATATTTATATCAGTCACCTCTTCTACTCATGCAGATCACCTCATGTACATCACCAATATGAATCACTATGCATTAATACTTTTCAATATATTTAATAGTAAAAAATGTGACATATACATTATTTTACATCATAATTGTAATTGATTAATAACATCTATAATTCCATACTGCAGATAAAAAGTAGCAAGAAAAAGGCAAGTCCACCTGGTGCTACTATCAAGCAATAATATTTGCAGCAACATTAAAATGCACTCTATAATTTTTTAAGCTTTTTTAATCCGTAGTCTTCTCTGATATCATCACAGTATTCAGAATGTCAAAACTGAAGGACCAGGAAATCATGGTCCTATCTATCCATTCACCCATATTGGTTAATGGGAATATAAATGGGGTAATGAAAGGCAGATGGGAGGAAAACAGGCACAGGACATGCACCAACTTTTTTGAGGCATCCTGCATGCGCTATTACTAGCTATATGGAAATGATTGCATGATCCCAATTCCTGCTATTAATGAACTTATGATCAGAATGATATTTAACAGTTCATAGATTCCATAGCACACCGTGTCTTCAAATGCTTTATATGTCTATGTTTACCCTCAAGAACTCTAATTTTCCAAACACAAAATTCATGAGGGTACAATGATAAATTCTTCTCCTTTACCACATATCTCTAAAGTAAAATAGCTCATAATTGCAATTAGTTACAAAATAAAATACACAGTGATTGCCCTAGAGAAATACATATAAGCTACAGGTCAGATTCCAGATTGTCTGTCCCAACTTTACAGAAATTTTATTCCTATGCAATTTCAGAACATCTCAAAGGAAACCAGTGTAAAGCATGTATGTTATTCCACTATTCAACACTCAATCCAAGGAATATAATAAAATTAGAGATTATTTGAGCAAGATGACAATAGCATTTATTTTTATTAAAATATATTAGCAAAGCTTAAAATACATTCTAGTTTAATTTAATCTACTTAAACAATTCATATAACACTGGTTGCCTGAGGATTTTCAAGAATTTCACAAACCTACAAGTGGAAAAGTTTGTGTTTTCCATTTTATTTTTCAAATGCAGACTATTTCAAAAGAAAGAAATTATTTCCAGAGTCAGTCTGGAGTCAGGCACACGAAAAATGAATGAGTGAATAATTAAACAAACTTACCACTTTTATAACGTAGGGTGCATCACTGGTAACTGATTCAGATGAATTAACATCAGCTGTTAAAATATAAGTAGTTTTTATCAACAGGATTTAAAACTATCTTAATATCTCAGCAACAATTTTTACATAACCAACAGAATAATTGGATGAAAACCAAATACAAATTCATGAGTATATTTAACAATATTGTATGGTGGAGCCTTATGCATTCTTTGCACAAATCCATCTCCATATCACAAAGACTCATACAATATAAATAGATACATTTTACATATAATATTTCAATTTCGCATGTAAACAATGAATGCTACATTCCATTTTTAAAAACTGTACGAACTTGCCAAACCTAACCAGTCAATCAAACATACTATTCTGCTTTAAGAGCAACCAGCTGGTGTTGCCAGATGTAAATAAGTCAATTTAAATGTCCCATTAGTGAAACATTCAGTGATTTTGGTGGGTGAATTGAAGCAACAAAGCCTTTCCTAAAGAACAAGATTATGAACACCAAGTCCTTATTAGGAACATGGTAGTAACAACCATAACAGATATTTGAATTAGCACTGAGTCCATAGCCACCTTGCCCTCCAAAAAGATTTCATGTTCTTATATTTATCTGCTGGAACAGACTAGGGAAGATAGAGGAAGAGGGGGAACCCATTCTGTTAGAAGAGTCCATTCTACTGGCAGCATCACTGGATAAAATACCAACAAAAAGTATTGTGACAAAGGCCCAGCCCTTCTTGTAAGGGGAGCATGAAGGCAATGAAGAAAATCAGAATAAGTAATAGAATCAGGCGCACACACCCAACTACTTTCTATTCAGTTCACCAGATGCTGTCACCAACCCCGCAGTCCACTCATCAATCTGCTAATCAGCTGAATGGCAGAATCCCAAGAACACTATTTGGCCTGTGGACATCCTTTCCGCAGCATGATAACCATGCATTCTACAGCAACTGCTTGTCAATTGATTGGCAAGCTGGCTAGAGCTGGAGAGCCTTGAGGAGTGCTATACAACAACACAGCAAGCTTTCTACAAATTGTTTAAAGGGAAAAAGATAAAGTCTTATTGTCCCTTTTCTAAGGTCACTGCTTTTCTACTCTTACAGGAAGAGAGAAGCTGCAAAAAGTGATGAGGTTCCCCTCCAGGCAATGAGTATTTTGAAACAAAAATGTTTGTTCTGTAGGAAAATATATCCATTCTGCATATGTGTTATGAATACACACTCTAAAATAATTATATGCTGGCCGCTATATTTTAGCAATCTTGACAATATTCTTACCAAGGTACAGACAGCCAAAACCACCTTTGCCTATAACTGGACCAAGCTTCCATTTTTTCTTTAAAAGGTCAGTAAAAACTTCTCCAGGAGGAAATTCTTCTGCAAGTTTCCGTTTTCTTGGGCCTCTTTTTCCTGTCGACTTTTTGATATTAGGCATAATCACTAAAGACAATTAAAATAAAATAAATTAGAAATAGGATAAATTGACTTATTTTTAAATCTAAAAAGTCTTTATTGCCTTTTTCCATTTGTCACCCTGTTTGACAAAAAGAAGAATGAAAATCAATCCCAAACAAGTTCTGATCATGGAACTCTTGATGATTTTAGTACTGATTTTTTCTAGGACAAATTGATCAAAATGCAAATACGAAAATGTTGTCAGGGTTCCAAGTAACACCCCCAACGAAAGAAAACTCCGAGGCTTGAGTTTCCTCAAAGTTCGATTTTATTAGAGATGTCATATTGGCACATCTGGGAAAATCCGAATCTGAAAGCTTCCGGGTTTTCCCCACCCAAAAGAAACTCCAAGCCCCTGCCCCAGCACCCACATGTCCATCACATGGTCCAATCAATGCACCGTCCCAACTGGAGATGCCTCCTAGTCACACCCCTCCAGGTGCAGGGTAGAGTGCCCTTGACTCTCGAAGAAAGGAATGTTATTATGACTACATATTACCTCAGCTCCATACAATCCCCCCCTCCCAGTTTCCCACAGTCCTAAATGTGGCAGGCCTGAAGATCCAATGCCCAAGATGGTTTCCAGACCTGACAAATGTATTATTTTACTTCCTATATGATATTCACACCTCTGATAAAGGTGTAAAAAAGGCTCTACAGTATATTCTTACCAATTTCTCTTATCGTTCATATTGCAGCAAATAACAATTACATTTCTGTAAAAGTTAAAAGATGGGCATACCTACAGAACCATTAGTAACATGGACAGCTTGTATCCTTCCAGATATTGCTAAATGACATTATTATTCATTCCGGCTATGGTTACTGAAAATTGTCATTCACCTATACCTAGATGAGTTTACCCATCTTTTGGTATATGTCACAGAAGTGCAGCACAAAAGTAGTGTCCATTTTCTCTTTTTTCAATCTCTGAAAAAAGAAATCTCACTAATTGTGCTCTTCTTTTACAATAGTTTTATTTTGATGTGCCATTTAATTAATGGGAAATTAGCAAAAACTGTCTTCCCTCATAATTGCTTCCACTTTGCCATTTTTGAGTTGAATTTTTAAAGCTGAGTCTCAGTGATTAGTTTTACCCCTACTATTGCCATCAACTCTTCCAAAGCATAGGCTGACAGTCAACGTTCCCTCTAAGCTGCGCGGCTGCATGGTCGCGTATGTGACAGGGAATTGCCGCGCGGCAGTTTCCAACTGCCGCGCAGCGATTTTCAATGTCAGAGGGAACATTGCTGACAGTCTTAGTTCAATCATATGCAGTCAGGCAGGCAGATGAGGTTTGCCTTCCAGATTTCATAAGGTTTCATACTTGTACCTCTGATAAATATGAAAAATTACTCATCATAAATAGCAAGACTTAAATTTTGGCAGAATCATTCATCATTAAAAAAATCAAATGTTTATGTTCTAATATTATATATGACAATACTAACCATTATTATTATTAAAACAGGAGCTGTGCAACAGAGGCCTCTTGATGTTGAATCGATACTTCCACTATCTCACCATTATATTAAATAGGTTGATAAAAGCAAGAATTCAACCATATCTGGAGGGCCATACATTGCTTAGACTTTGTCATATCACATTATGTTAAGCATTTGCCATTCCATGCTTCTTTGTGGAACTTTCAACTTCTGTATCACTTTTGCATTTAATGTCCACGTTTCACAATCCTATGTCAGCACAGACACTATACACATTTAAACAATTTCCTCAGAAACGCGGTGGGTAGCCATATTACATAATGAACAGGATAACAATCAAAACAGGACAACAGCAATCCTTTATTAAATATTGACACTTAAAAAAACCATTAAAATATCCACAGAAATACTGGGCAAATGTAATGCAATTTGAAGATTTTAACTATAACTATTTGCACTGCACAGGTGGAATTGAAAAACAGTTAAAGAGTCCTTCTTGCAATGAACTCATTTGAGCTAAGATGATGATACATTTATGATTTATCCCTAAAAATATAAAAATATAAAATCTGTGCACTGACAAAATTTCCAAGTACAAAAGGCCACACTACTTACATCTGCATGTATACTACACCAATACATTACTACATCTTATGTTTTGGAGAAGAACTTGATGTGTATGAAGGCCAACACCAGCTACACAATTGGCAGCTTTGATTTCACATTGTTGTGCACATTATATTAATATATTAAATTTATAAGCCCCCCCCCCCGATTCTCAACTCTGAGCACTTTACAAATTGTTAAAAAGCATTTAAAAATAAGGAACAGTATAAAAACAGAAAAAGAACACAAAAGAGCAGAGGAACCAAACCTAGATGTTAGCAAGGAAAAGAAAGGAAGGGGTAACAATTGTACTTGTCAAAGGCCTGGGCAAAGAGCCAGGTCTTTATGGTCTTTTGAAATACCAACAGGGTGGGAGCCCTTCAAACCATCATTCCACAGGACAGCACTGCTACAGGGAAGGTGCACTTCTGGGGCCCTGACAGGTGTTATTCTTTAATCAATGGAATCTAGAGGGCGCCAAGTCTGCCAGATGAAAGTGATCTTATCCTTTCTGCTTTGAATCTATTCAACAAACAATAAGTAATAAACTGCATACCTTATTCATTTATTTGTATCTAAAAACAGACATAATCTACTAATGTCAGTGTAGTATCATTTAGATCAGGGCTGTCAAACTCGCGGGCCGGGTGCATCATGCGCTGGCCACGCCACCAGGTTTAACGAAGGGGGGAAAAGTCCCGCCGTGATGACGCAAATTTGACACCCCTGATTTAGATGACATGACATTAATTTGATACATAAACATTGTAAGCTTATCAATGCTTGCTTAGGAGAGTTAACAAAAAAGCAGAAAAAATAGGTGGAACCCCATCTTTTCCCATTAGCTCATAGTCCCTCTGCTTATTTTGTTTACTACAAAATTAGCACAATTACACTAGGTTACTCATATTTGAATGCTATGTGGCACATTCCGTCCCCCTTGCTCTCTACCGGATTTTTTGTTAGCATATTGATGCATTCTCGTATTTTCTTTTTATTTTATTTTCCATTATTTTACTTCTATTTTCTTTACACTCTTTTCAATTTTTCCATTTTATTGTTGTAAGCCACTTAAGAGTAGCCCCACGGCAAGATACGAGGCAAATAAATTTAACAAAGAAAAAAGTAATACAAATTGAAATGTCACAGCAGCTTAAATTATATTCTATGGACCACCGTTTATCACTTGAAAGTAGGCCAACTCACCTCACAGGGTTGTTGCGGTGGGGAAAAATAGGAGGTGGAAGATGTGTTGGATATGTATGCTGCCTTATTTATAAAAATAATACAAGTGATAAATGAATAACCCTGAAAAACCAGCAATGCAGTAGATATGCAGACTGGAGGAGGAGGGCAAAAGGGGAATATTTAAGGACCAAGTGCAGCTTTCACCAATCCTGTAACTTCCAGAAACTCCTAGCCTACAACTATAACTTCCTAGAATTCCTTGCATATGTGATAGGAAGCGAAATCAGTAGAGCCCTGGCTATTAACAGATGATTCTTAAGATAAATGTTGAGACTGTGAATAGCAAGAGGCAGCTTTAGGAGTAAACAAATAGCAATCTTAATAATGAAATAGCCCTAGAGATATATATTTGGCATTTCTTGTACCAAGAAACAGTTCTGATCACCATCATTAGTAATGACTAAATTAACGATTATTTAGCTGGTCCAAAATAGGGCTCCAAAATATCAATTTCATTGCTATTGTAATTTTTTTTTCTCATCTCCCACTTTCTTTAGTTTCCTTCCTATTAAATGTTTCCAACCACATTGTTTCTACATTGTGAAATGTAGAACTTATACATCCTTCATTCTCTAATACATCACAAACTGTTATTATGTCAGCTCCCTTCTGGCAAACCCAAGATACTCCATTGAACAGAGCACATACTACCTCACCTAAAAAGGAACATTTGGCTTATATTTTACTTCAGCGAGGCTACAGTCACAGAGGCCTTCTGAAAAATCCTAAGAATTCAAACTATGATTGTTGAAAACTAATGAGAAAGTGTGTCATTAACCTCAGGTGGGATGTCACCATCTCCAATGCTCAGCTTGTATTGTAGACCTACTCACTTCTCCCAAAATGTTTCACATTGCCCTTAGCATCCAAAGACTACCCCTCCCTTTATTTTAATAGATCACCATTTATAAAAAATGGACAAAACAAAAATGTTTGGAGCAGTTTTTCCCAATCTGGACCTTCGAATTGTAACATTAGATCTCCTACTAGCTTTCACTATTAGCCAAACTGAATTAGGGCTTAGGGGAGTTACTTTCACTTTGAACTAAATCTCCTGTCCTGGATCGATTTATCCAGTCCAATGGAGCGGAGCCAATAGAAAGAGGCAATGGAAGACATACCAAATCCCGAAAAATTCACCTATATAGATATCTCAATTATATTGCTAATTGACTAATTTTTACGCCGACATGCACAACTAAGGACGGAAAAGGGAAACACGCAAAGCGTTTCTGCGGCCAACGGCTCCTAAAAAGGGCTGCCAAACAGCAGAGTCGGGCTACAGAGGGGCTTAGGAGGAGGAAGGTAAAAGCAACAAGGTCCACCTTGGAGCAAAGAAAATGGGCACCACATGGCTTCCCAAGCTCTCCTCCCCGGGGAAAGGCGGATACAATTCTCGCTCTCTCCCAGAGCCATAGCGAGAGAGCGCTTCGGGGCCATACCTCGTCAGTCAAACAGACTCTGGCGAGAGGGTCACACCAGGCGAAGAGCGCGACAACCCCCGACCTCGTCACGGACCAAACTCACTCCACACCGGAAACGAGAGGGCGGAAGTTCGGAGTTGCCGCGCAAAGAGAGCTTCCGTTTTCCAAACGGGATATAGTCCCTGTAACCGTCAAGGCAAGAGGCGGTCTCGGCTCCCGCGCGCCAAAAAGTGGGCGTGGCTTCAGCTTGGCGCCGGGGCCGTGTATTCGTCTCGCGCGCGCATGTGCACGGGTCGTGTGTGGGCTGCCCGAGGAAAAAGGCTTTTATTTAGCGCCTTTTCGGTAGTTGCCCCGTCCGCTCGACGCTTGATCTTAGATAAAGCGCCGAGTGGGCTAAAGCCGGGGTTTCTTCTAGCGCAAGCTCGAGAAATTCTGATTTCATACGTTTATTTCAGTTGTATATCTTCACCGTGCTTTTTTAGCTCGCGAATTAACCCATTCTTCTTCTTTGGCGCAATCAGAAATAAATCCTATTACTTTCAATCGCATTTGTTCCCGGCAACTTCGACTGTTCTTCCAATTTTCGCTCTATATTGCTGCGACCTCGGTTGCCCCACTTGCTAAATCTTGTTTGTGAACGACATAATAATAATACTTTAAATAAAATACTTTGCATTAATTCATCCTTGGAATCTTCGTTGTACCAACCTCTATTAACGGCAGCTTTTTATTACTGTTCAGAAAAACTGCATTGACCTGTTGCCAGGCAGGTGAATTATCTAGTATTTTTCTTTTAAAGTGATTTTATTATATTTACCTTCTTACTGTTTTTCCCCAAAGATAATAGTTTTTGGTGGGAAGACTGATTGTAGGTTAAACAGTTAAACTAACATTTTTTAAAAAATAGCATACAGTGTATTTTAGGATGTAGAAGTGGAATATGACATCTTTTAACAACCATGATAATGATTGTACTAATGATTATCAGGTAATTCAGTTCACTGTATCATCTTACAAAAATAAATTCCCTCTTAGTTTAATGGGGGTTATTCATGGATGGGCAATAGAGTTGTAATTTTATTTTTGAAGTCAACAAAAACTTTAGATTCCTATTATGGAAAAAGTCCTAACAGACATAATGGTTTTTTTTATAAGTACAAATATGCTTTGAAGCTTGCTATCTATCAGCTGACTGAATATATGCTTCAGGGTAGTGTATCTTCAAAGTATCTAGTGCTAAACTCAGAGTTGCTATGAACTAGTCACACTATACAAGTTACTGCTTTTCTGTAGTGTCATTCAGCAAAGATGGTCCTGAATTAGTTTACTACAAAACTCTTTTAAAAATTCTGCTGTTCTAATATCTCATTTTGCATTTTATATTAAAAGGTTCCTACATGGAATTTCTATGAGGCCCTAACAAATTTTCATACTTAAACTTGGTGATATCCTCTGAACAGCCTTGGTGCAAAGACTATGAAAAAATACCCAGAGAGCTACGGAGTTTATGTGTAGGCAAGATTAAGCAAGAAAAGTATGTGCATACAGTAGATAGAGGTTTACAATACTGTTATTTTGAGTATTGGCTTGGAATTTTCTACTGTTTTTATAATTTCATCTTTGTACTTGCATTTCCCCCAGAGTCCTTTGTGATGGGGTGGGGGGGGTTATAAATATGGTTAACAAGTGGAATTAAATAATTTGTAACTTGGCATAATACAGGAAATATTGGCATCATTTGCTCAACACTCTTGATCTGGATAAAATAGAATTGAGTAGTTTGTAGTCCATTATGTTGTAGGAAACCTAATCTTAGTCTTATATTGTATAAATCATGCTATCACATTAATGTAATGTAATATGATTTATTCATAAAGTATAGCACATTATGTAAACACAGCACTTGTGATTTTATGGATAGTTACATCTTTTAGTCATCTGAGGAAACAAAAAAGGAAGTTGTTTATAGAAGGCTACCAAACAAAGGTCCCTGAGCAACTCTGGGCAAAGAGAATTAAAATTAGAATTCTTTATTGGCCAAGTGTGATTAGACACACAAGGAATTTGTCTCCAGTGCATAAGCTCTTAGTGTACATACAAGCAACAAGTGATAAATCATTATTATAATCATAAAATACATTCATCATAAATCATAAGCTACAACACTCAGTGACAGTCATAGGATACTAAATAAGTAATCAACATAAATCATACTAGGATACTAAATAAAACAACATAAATCATAAGATACAAGCAACAAAGTTATAGTCGTAAGAAGATAAGGAATAGGTAATAGGAAAGATGAGAAGGATAATAGTAATACCGCCCTACTTGATAGATAGATAGTGTTGTGGGAATTAGTTGTGAAGAGTACCATGGGGAAGGCTTGCTGCCTAATCCTGTCTTCATATACTTCTCTCAGCAATGAGAATGGTCAGTGGTTCACTGAGAAGCCAAAGAAAATGAAGCAATTGGAGTGATGTGCAGAATGTCTTCTTCAGGAAAGAGAAAACGCTTTCTGTTACTGCCTGCTTCTTTGAAAAGTATTTATAGGAGATGACCAGGCTGAGCCCAAGGGAAGGGTCAAATGCGTCATCAGTCTCAAGTCCCTTTGTGCCCACAACAGATCTAAGTCCAGCTCACCTTCATTTCCCTTGACTCTTTATCTACCACCAATTTGGGTTGACCATTAGTAGCTCAGATTCTTGTACAGAGCTTTAGCATGCAACAAACCTATATATTCATGTGAACTGCCTGGATTCCTGATTTTTCTGTGCCTGATATTATTCCATCTGAGATTAGATTCACTCCCATACTTGTTTTTCTGAAAGTCATTGAAACTTGGCTTTTCTAGAGAGACTTCAGAATAGACCAATGATGATGGGAGAGTTTCTTGATATGGGTTTGTATGTTGTGGGTTGTTCCCTGAGGTACTGTTGTATTACTTTTAACTATTTGTTAAAATGGTTTACATTTACCTATTTAAAGAAACACTTTATTTTGTAGAATGCATGTACAATCATAATTAATATAAATTAAATGCAATCTGAAAACTACCAAAATTAATGTTGCAATAGTTAGATAAAAGAATCAAACCCTCCACTAACCTACTAATCAAAAACATCTTGAAGCATCTTTTAAAGGTCATCAGACCTTCACAGAAGTGAAGGAGGGAGCGGATTCCAAATCATAGTTCCCTAAAAGAACTGGAGACCCCAATCCTGGAATTGGAAACAGAAGACCGTGTCCAGAAGAATATGAAAAATGAGTAGGGATGTAGGAAACAATAAGGACAAGCACTGGAGTTGTTATGACCAGAGAGCAATAAAGCTAAGGATCAGTAGGTTAAACTGGGAGCCAGTGAAGAGTCCTGAGAAATAAAACAAGGGAATAGTGATGAAAGTCCAGAACAGCCCTATTTTAGACTAGCAGGTAGTCCTCGACTTACAATAGTTCATTTAGTGACTGTTCAAAGTTACAACGGCACTGAAAAAAGTGACATAACCATTTTTCAAACCATTAGAGCAGTGGTTCTCAACCTTCCTAATGCCGCGACCCCCGCCCCGCCCCCTCCCCATGCGCGATGAGGTGACAAAGGGGGCATGGCACCAAGATGGCGGGCTAGTGCGCCATCTTGGTGCACTAGCACTAAAGGGGTCGCAACCCACAGGTTGAGAACCGCTGCATGAGAGCATCCCCATAGTCACATGATCAAAATTCAGATGCTTGGCAATTAACTTATATTATGACAGTTGCAGTGTTCTGGGGTTACATGATCACCTTTACGGCCTTCTGACAAAGTCAATGGGGAAGTCAGTTTCACTTAATGACGGTATTACTAGCTTAACAACTGTAGTGATTCACTTAACTGTGGCAGGAAAGGTTGTAAAATGGGGAAAATTTCACATGTCTCGCTTAGCAACAGAAATTTTTGGCTCAATTGAGGTCATAAGTCAAGGACTACCTGTATGGTAGATTTGTTGGGGTGGAAATTAATTTGCATGGGACTAAGAGTTTGATATTGGGAATTTATCTCCCAAATAAAAACAAAGTATTGTTTTACAAATAACTTATGGAGAGAGTAGTAGATGTTGTCTTACACCAAGGAAAGTATTTGTCAGGATGTTGATATCCTGGGCTTCCACAAGGATTAGAGTATTTCTCTCCAAGTTACATTTATTTTTTTATCTTGTTTTTATTTACCCATTTGGCCTCAGTTGCAGTGAAAATGTGGCAACACATGCTTGTGGCCTCATAGTTTTAGAGGAACCAAAACCTTGTGGCTTGAATATGTCACAACTGAACACCCATGTGTATCCTATTGAAATCTTTGAATCTGTTTGTCCCAGACTGACTGGGACAAGCACCAATACTTTGCTTTCCTCACACCCAGGTATAGTCTGCAGATAATCTTATGTTATTCTATTTTCACCCATAATAATTTGTATCCCATGTAAATAAAAGTATTCTGCTTACTTACTGTTCATTTCATTTATTTCCTGATTCTCTGATTACCAGATATGTTTCTTGGTGTCCTTATATTTTACTTTTTTCAGATAAGACAGACATGAAACCTCTGCAGAGCTCATCCACAGGTGTCCTACTAGTACAGGTAATCCTACTCAAAAAGTTAAAATACAAGCTCAGTCAAATACACACATGCTTAGTTAATCACCACTGACATCCTCTCATTTGTTCCAGAAGCACACCAAGGATTTAATCACATGCGCTATTGTAATCAACTTGCCAATCACATGTTGAAGTATATTTTTTTTGACAGAGTTACAATACAATCCCCCCATCCCAATCCATCTAAAACATCAAGATGAAAAGATTGATATTGCGTTACAAAACTGAAAACTGACAAAAAAAAACCATGCTTCCCTTCAGAAATGCTAAGATGATCGGGAAGTATTAGCATCTTTGCCCTATAAATGGGCAGCTCTGTAAAGATTACCAAGAACTTTATCTCGTTTAGCTAGCCCATCTTTCCCTATTCCCTATTCATTTATATCCTGACTTTATTATTTTCACCTGGATTACATTGATTGAATGATCACAGCTTTCCAGGGTTTCCCCAAAAATATGCTGTATGTTTGTGTCCTCACTGGCAATACAAAATCCTTGTGCCCCAAACATGTATTCTGTCACTGAGTCACAATCGTTTCTTTAAAAAAATAAAACAATTTCTAGACACTAAAGTGACTGCCTCTTATATACAGTAGTTTCAATAATAACTGCGGTTACTTTGAGCTTATCCACAACCAAGGTCAGCCCCCAAGTTTTGAGGGCAGAAACAAATGATATTGCTGTTTACTCAATTCCCTCCTATCACAGATACAATCTCTGAACACAATTTCAAGTAAGTTTTCCCCTTATGTCACTTCAAGTATTCTGGTCCCTTTGGCTTGGTGTGCTCTACGAGGCTAACTTCAGCTGAATGGAAAATGATGAAATGGTGTTTCACTAGTGTTGAAAACAAACAAACGAAAAAGCTCTAGGAAAGAAATAATAATAATGATTCTGCTAGGTGTCAAACTAGCCCTCTTCTATTTACAATGAATGTGTTCTAAAATAGTTGTGGGTTTTGGACCCCAGGGTCAGGAAAGATGACATCTTTGATTTCTGACAGTGTAGCACTCCCACTTGTTCTTTAAATAAAGATCCCAGAGCTGGTGCACAATTTGGACTCATGGCTCCTGCTAGAAGAGCAACAGAAGGAAAGAAGCATTAGGGGAAAGGTTAGGATTAGGGTTAGTCGGGTCAACAGTATGGCTGCTTTTAGCAGCATGGGGGAAAAGGATTTTATGTTGTTGTTTTTTTCTAGTTTATCTTGTTTTCTGTTTTCTGTGGTTCTTTCTGGTTACTGTGAGCTGACTAGGATCACTATGTGAGATAAATGGCCATGTAAGTTCTTTAAATAAATAAATAGTGCTGTTTTGGCACTAATGATAAGAACAGCTGTAAAGGACACTTGAAAGAAACAGGCCAGGAAGAAAACAATTTTTAAGCTGTTTGTTGTGCCTGGCTGTATGTACATTTTGACACTTTAACCTTAGCAATGCAGGAAGACACACACGCACCCCAGATTAAAATATTCTTTATTCTTAATATTAAAAACAGGCAGGATAGAATATTTCCCCTAAAGGAGAAATGGAGAAAAATATTAACAAAGACAGAGAGCAGCCCCAGTCTTCCTGCCATAGGAAAACAGCCTCAAGCAGAAGCTTGAAGAGGCTGATCTTTAGAAATGGAGATTTTGTACCCATTTATAAAGACTGAGCCAATCTATTCATAAGCAAAGAGACTCCAAATAAGCCACACACTTAGGCAAGCCAAAGCAGACAAGATTAGCTCAGACAAACACCTAGGATATGCATTTCCCTTTTTGCCTGTAGAGCTAGCCATGACTCCTACATGACCCCATAGGAATCTGGCAACAGCCATTAAAATTTTAAAGGACACATTCTTACACTGGAACAGGCATCCCAATCACAAAGCCCCAAAGAATGTATAAAAGCCCACCTACTCTCAACCCCATTTTGTCAGCCACCCCAGAAACATACTGCTGACACTAGTTTCCCTGCCGCCATTTGGGTTCTTTTACCCTCTGCGAATGCACAGAACGCTTTGCGCATGTGCAGAGGATAAAACAACCCAAATGGCGGCATCCGGGCGGGTGGGCGGTGCCTCGCGCTACCTTGGCGACCAGCTCTACGGCGACCGACAGGTACGAGCGAACTGGCAGCATTTCACCCCTGGTTTCTGGCTACCAAATAAACAAACACTTCATTTCCTGCAGCCTGCCTCCATTTTATTTCCAGCGTCTTTCTCCTGGCTTGGAACCAGACCCGATTTTTCTTCCAACAGTAAGTTTAAATTTACTGCACATGCAGAGGTGGGTTCTTACTGGTTCTATCCGGTTCTTTAGAACCGTTAGTAACTCGGCGATGACGTCATGGAGCCGGTTCTGTCGGTGTCTCCGCGGGTGCCGCCATCTTGGATTTTGCTTCTGCGCATGCGCAGAAGCTATTTTTATTGCTGCGTGCGCATGCGCATGGCACAACCCTGAGCAAACCGGCAGCAAAAGGATCCAGAACCCACCCCTGTGCACATGCACAGATAGAAATACATAGTCCAGGAAGACCTGCCTACAGGAAGAAAAAGAATTGGGGAAGGTGGGAAACAACAGCAGCCGAGTGGACTTCTAGCTTGTAGACTGAATCCCTTGCAGCTGTTACCAAAATGTTTCAGCCCAGAGTCCAAATTGAGCTGGCAGAATCAGTTTAAGTGGTCAGTCTGGATATGCCTAAAAAGATTAAAGAGTTTGGAGACGGAAATGAGAAAAGGGGACCTCCAAATAAAGGATCTTGGGATTTGTCCCAAGAAGCAGAGAGGCAGGAAGCAAAAAGCCACAGGTAGGAAAGCATTGAGATGAGATTTGGAGCCACGTTTGAAAGCAGTGTGGAGGGCAGGAAGGGAAAGGAATGGGGTGGACTAAGCTGATATCATCAGACTAGGAAAAAAAACAACATCTAAAAGTTTACTAGAAAAGGGAAGCCCAAGGAGATAAGGGGAATTAAAGAATATGCAGGGTGGCTTGTTCTCTAACCCAAAGAGAAACTACTTCTGAACAAGAAAGTGGGAAAAGAAAGCACAGAGGTTTTCTTTCTCTCCGCATCACATCGTCCAGCTGGGAGCCCCCTCCATGCTGCGATAAAGGAGAGAGAGGCAGCTGGGGATGTAAAGGAATCAAGAGATCAATTGGCAGTGCTCTGCCAATGGAGGAAAAGAGGCTGTAAATCACCCAGGGAAGCCAGTGGGAAAGGGCTGGATCTAAGAAGTCAAGAAGAAGTAGGCATGATCAGAGGGGTCAGGATGAGGGAGAGCCGACTCAGAAGGAAAGATTAAGCAGCCAAGCAAGGCAGAGGGTAGGATGGGGGTGTTGTTTGTTTAAAATGTACTGCACCTTTAAGGTGACTGTCATTCTGTTGTGTATTTGGGTGTGTGTGAAAGAAGGATTGTTAGTTTCTTACAAGTCCAACCCAGGATGGCTTATGCATTAGAGCAGCAGCTACAATGCTAATCTATAAATTATGGTTTGACAATTGCCTTGATTTGGTTAATACAACAGGCTGAGCTTAATATAATTCAATTTTTTTTTTCTGTGAGAACAGCTTTAAAATGTGTTTTCTTTAAATATGGGCCTTAGGAATTTTGGATCTTGCTGTGTTTCTTGTTCTGAAGAAGTGAAAAGTGTGTGTGTGGTTTTTGGCTCAGTCTGTTTATTATTCTGCTATTTTTAACTTTGTTTTGAAATGCATGAATATACACATAACCAAGAAGGGGGCAGCAAAAAGAGAATACAACTTAAATCAACATTTTACTTCCTCTTAAAATCTGAAATGCAGTTTTTGTAGTAAGGATCTCTTGGTTCAGGATACCAACTATTAATAGCTTGTGAAAGGGTCTCTAGGATATTCCTGATATCACAAGCCACAAGGGGTACAATAGAATTCACATCCAAAACAAGGATTTGCATGCCAGAATTTTTGTTAGAGTTTGTGTGGTGTTTTTTTTCATAGTGAAATTTATGGTCCAAAATCTTTTTACATACTTACATATGCCCTACACCTCACAATACATGGAAAAATATAGAAGCAAAAAACTGTTGACATAGCTATCAATCTGTCAAGAGATGACTTCCCCTGTTAGAAAAAAAATTTTTACTACACTATGCAGTACTCTACACTTTTCAGAGAATTAGAACTGTTTCTCCTCTGATATGACAATAGGTTACATCAGAATCAAGCTAGTAATATGAAGAAGTTATTACAATATGATGACCATTTTGGTGGCCTCCAGGAAATAATTTTTTCATCCCACTCCAGTTTTCTCTGCAGACAGATGTCCCCTCTCACACTGTCAGCAACTGTCACTGTTGGCAGAGGTGTCCTTGTTGGCACTTCACTTAAGAGGCTGGGTACTGAACAGACTGGGGACTGATGTCCAGCATGAAGATATTTGTCCTGCCTGTATGATATTTGCAAAAGCTGGTTGAATTCTCTTCTGGAAGATTCCAGGTGTTTCTTTTCTAAAATGTTCAGCTTCCTTTTTTCTTTAAAGTAAATATCCAGCCCTTTTTAATTTTAAAGATTTTAAGTAAGAAGATGCAAAAAGAATTATTCTACTGGTTATGCTATAGCAACAAATATTTGTTCCCTTTAGATCCTCCTAACTGATTGATAAGGTGTTATAAGCAATGACAAATAACTATTTATGCGCATAGCTCTTATTTATTTAATTTATTAAGTTGTAATTATTTAAAGCTACAGAGGTAGGCTTTGTTTTTTGTTGGATTCAGATTTAGTTATGCTAAACTCACTGTAATCAGCAGATCTTCTATTGATCATAACCAAATCCCACAGATTTTTCTGAATTCACTCTAATCCTGGATCTATTAAGTCACAAAAAAATGCATGGGCACCAGGAATGAAGATGAATGTTTAGCACATCATTTCTAATTACTCCATCCCTAGTAGGGTTTGGAGGAGATTTCAGACACCTATCCCACTAAAGGGAAAGAAGCAATCATTTTGAAATAGTCCAGTATTATTATATTACGTCCCACAAAATAGGATGAATACAACATTAATATAAGCAAATCCTTTCTCTTTTTCTGCAGAGCAAGTGGCAGCATGCTAAGCCATAATCTAAGATTTCCAAACCACTATGCTTCACTGTGGTACACACAAATGAAGGCCCCAAACATTATGTGTGATGTATTAATTCATGCACTGATACATTTAAAGTTCTTCAGTACTTTAATAATTGTCAAAGTACTTTGATAATTCATGTGTTTGTTGCATACAGTACTACCATTGCTCATTTAGGGGTATTATAAATAAATTTCACATTCCTGTGCTTTTTAAGGGTGACTTAGAATACAAGATAGCATTTGGGTATTGGAAATAGGTGAGTGAGAACAGTTAGTGTTTTTCCAGAAGAGCAAGGTAATTGTCATGCCTTCACTTTTTTGGAAACTAACATACCAGTATGGCTGTGAAGCAGTGGTGGGTTGCTACCGGTTCGACCCGGTACGGCGAACCGGTAGTGGCGGCAGCGGGAGGCTCCGCCCACCCGCCTGGTCATCATCAAAAAACACTCTGCGCATGCACCCGCGCACTCCTATTCCCAAACCGGTAGCAAAGGTAAGTAGAACCCACTACTGCTGTGAAGTACTGTAGGTGCCAGGATCATAAGGAAAGGCATTTTCCCCCTGTTGTGTGGCAAGGCAGAGTCCTTTGGGAGTTGGGCGGCATACAAATATAATAAATCTAAATCTAAATCTAAATCTAAGACATAAATAGAGCTGCAAGAAGATTCAGACTCCATTACACTCCCAATGACATCATCACAGTGAGATGTCATGAGTCCAAATTGCCCCAATATTGCCTTGCAACGAACTGAATTATTTTCTGCCTAAAATAGTCAAGCCTGATAAAATCTAATTCAATGAAATGACTCTGAAACTATAGGTTATAATACGGTTCTTCCACAAGTATGGAAAGAAATGGGCCCAAACCAGCTGAGATATTCCTGGCATCATTCAGAAACTGGAATGCGATTGGTGCAACCTTTCATATAAGTTTTATTTTTAAGAGAAATGTTTTGCATAGGCAGTTCCTATAATGTAAAATATCTGGATAGTTTCACAATACACTAACTAGTTTGTAGTGTATTGGTTAATATTTCCTTAAAAGATTAGAGAATGTTATGCTACCATTTTTTAAACAATTTCTATTGCATTTTTGCAATGGGATAAAAAACAGAACTGGCAATATTACAAAAGTGGCCCCCTAAACATTTTTTCATCCCCCAAGTAATATCAACATATTGCTGAAGTTTAAATATCACTCCCATCTGTGCTTTTTTCTTTGCTAATGATCAAATTGCAGCCATCAACATGAGAAAGAAAGGGGAAGGAAGGAAGGAAGGAAGGAAGGAAGGAAGGAAGGAAGGAAGGAAGGAAGGAAGGAAGGAAGGAAGGAAGGAAGGAAGGAAGGAAGGAAGGAAGGACGGAAGGAAGGAAGGACTTAATTTGTTCTTAAAAGTAGGCATATGAGTTTGAAACCATTCTGGAGTGAACTAGAATCTCATTTGAATCCTGAAAAGTGTTGAATTGGTATCATTGCCAATGAATTGGTATCATTGGTATCATATAAAACCTGCCATATTGTATATGGGTCTATTTTAGCAAACAGCAAAAGTAATAATGTACTTTGAAAAGGAGTGTAAAATGCTTCTGCCAAGATATAAAGCTGCAGAGAAGTAATATGTGAATATGGCACTTACTTCTCTCTTGACTTAATGAAGGGTCTTGAGCTCCACACCACAAGAACCGGCAATCCAGTATTGACTGTAAGGAACACTGGAAGTATTTCTTCTTTTGTAATATACTTGATGTTCTCCTTCAAGAAATTATTTTGCAGCTGGCACAATAACCTCATTTCCTTTGTCAAATATTTACATGCGGATCCAACTTCAATAACAGATAAATGCTAAAATATTGAAAGTCTGCGAATGTTAGAATTATAGGGAAAAGAAATGGGAAGATTGTTCATTATTGCACCCTACCAGACATTGAGCATGTAACCATGATTCAGAGTGTAATGAATAAGATGTGCATCAAACTTACATGTTGCAGATCACTTAAACTCACATGCAATACATGTATAGAAATGCAAGCTGGATTCATGCATTGCTCCAAAAAGCCATAATTTGTTAACAATGGCTTCTTGAATAAGCCACAATTACACAATTATGGATGGTAGATTATTTACCACAGTTTGGAAACTACAATGAACGAATTCACACAACACACTAAGCAAATTTAAATAGATCACGGCATGACATAGTATTGTATGTGAAAAGAGCCATGGGATTTTCTAAATAAAGTGTAGCTGATGCAGGTGCTCTGTCATTTTCATGGAGTTTTATGATGGAATCCAGATGTTATGTGCCTTTCAAAGCACCAAATAAATTATATCTCCTTTCTTCCCCCCCCCCCCACTAGATTCCCATTTAAGAGGAACAGACAAGCAGCTGTACAATGGCTTGAAGTAGTAGAAGTCATCTCTCTGAAAGCTTCTACAACTTGACTGCTTATCTAAAAAAAAAAAAAAACACTCCTGTACAAATTTGTGGATTATATATATATAACTCCTCAAGAATTCAATGGGACTATAGAAGACAACACTGGAAGTCAACTCAAGACAGTTCACACAAATGGCCATCAAGTGTGGCATATTCTAAGGTGATGCACTGTTCTCACTGCTTTTCTGTATAGGCTTGAACCCTCTTGGCCAGATAATCACAAGGACTGGTTACAGATACAAGTTCAAGAATAGAGTTACCACCAGTCACCTCTTCTGCTTGCATGACATCAAGTTGTATGCTAAGAGCAGTAGTGGGTTCTAAAACCTGTTGCTACCGGTGCGCTCGTGCACTCGCGCATGCGCAGAAGCATCCCGGGCGGGTGGGCGGAGCCTCCCACCGCCGCCGCTACCGGTTCACAGAACTGGGCCAAACCGGGAGCAACCCACCGCTGGCTAAGAGTGAACAAGACATCAACTCGCTGATCCATCTGACGCAGATTATAGTGAGGGCTTTGGAATGTCATTCATACTGGAGAAGATAATACTGCCATACGGCCAGATAGTAGTCAAGAGAGGGAAAGTAGATAAGACTGAAAGGGTAGAATCACCAGTGGGACACATAGCAGAAATACAGATCAGCTACAACTTAGCCACAGATGCTCTTGTGTATGTGTGCATGTGAGACAGAGAGAGAGTGTAAGGGAGGAGGGAATTCTGGTTAAAGAAATGAAGGTGAATCAACCTTCATGTTCATGTCTTTTAAAATTTCTTCCAGTGCTTTAACCTTGATTATCCATAATAAAGAATGGAATATTTAAGGAATTGCTGACAAAAATTCTGAGGAAAGTCGTTTGCATATTTTTCCACCCTCCAGTTATAATACTGAGGAGAGCCAGTTTGGTCTAACGGTTAAGGAACCAGGCTAGAAACCAGGAGACCATGAGTTCAAGTCCAGCCTTAGCCATGAAAGCCAGCTGAGTGACCTTGGGCCAGTCAGACTGTCTCAGCCCAACTCACCTCACAGGATTGTTGTTGTAGGGAAAATAGAAGGAAGGAGGACTATTAGATGCCTTGAGTTGCTTATAAAAATAATAATGGCAGGATGTAAATTAAATAAGTATGGCTTGCTTCTTTCCAAATTAAACAAAATACAGAGGAATTTCTCTAGAGAAAAGTGGTGGCAGCATTATAGAAGTGGCTCTTTGAAGAAATTGTGGTAAAGATTTTAGAGACCCTATCACGGGAGCTGGAAAGCTGGCAGCCCAGGTTTGAGACCCGAGTGCCATGCGATGGAGTGAGCTCCTGTCCTCAACCCCAACTTCTGCCAATGTAGCAGTTCGAAAGCATGCAAATGCATGTAGATAAATAGGTACCACTTCAGTGGGAAGGTAACAGCGCTCTGTTATGTCATGCTGACCACATGACTGAGGAAATGTCTTTGGACAGTGCTGGCTCAGTGACCTTGAAATGGAGATCAGCACCAGCCCATATAATCAGCAACAACTAGTGGACTAAAATCCGCAGGAACTCCTTTATCACAGGAACTAGTGGAGTCTAACCCATCACATCACATCATATATCGTATCATATGTGTATGTGCACACATGTCTGCATAGGCTCTACACCTAGTAGACACATACGTAACTAATTTACTAACACAATTGTCTTTCTGTCAGTTCTATCCAGCAGTGAAATCTACTTACCTTCCCTACCGGTTCGGAAGCACGCGCACCATTGTCACTCGCGCTTTTTCACCCTCTGCGCATGTGCAGAACGCTTTGCGCATGCACAGAGGGTTAAAAACAAGAAAATGGCGATGTCCAGGCAGGTGGGCGGAGCCTTGCGCTGCCGCCGCTACCGGTTCTCCGAACCACCGGCAGCCGCCACTACCAGTATGCCCGGACCGGACTGAACCGGTAGCATTTCACCCCTGGTTCTATCTCTTAATAGGGGTATGTAATTTTTTTTGCCAAAGATCTTGCTGAGAGCAGATTTGGTTTTCACTTGTAGCAGATTCATAACAGGTTGAACAGTAGGAGGGATCAGTCCAGCTAATGTTGAGAGAGAGAGAGAGAGAGAGATAGAGAGAGAGAGAGAGAGAGAGAGAGAGAAAAGATATGGTAGTGGCATATGGTAGTGGCATTTAGAAACCACCTATCTCGCATAGGAACCCTGGGCAGTGTAGAATTAAGCACATAAAAAGCATCCATTGGTGTAGAACTCTACATGAAAATTGACAATATATAGCAAGACTGAGGTTTAGACCAAATTATTTTCCCCATCTTATGAAGCCTTTCTTATCCCAGATGCTATTTTTCCTCTTTATTTGTCGCTATCTCTTGTGTTCTCATAGTTTGCTACTGCAATAGTCCTATGCCTTATAGCAATTCACTATCTAGTGATAAGGACAGTCTAGTGTAATGCAGTATTGACATTATCTACATTTCTTCAGATTAGCATTCCCCAGTTTGGTGCCCTCCTCCACCTCCAGACTGGCAACAGAATTCCCAGGATACCTATCCTGCACTAATGTTGGCAGTCTGTCTGGGCATTACATTCAGAAGGCACCACCGTAGAGAAGATTGCTTTCCTCATATCTTCTGTGAAGCAAAGCACCCCTTCAATATTTTATACCACCCATTTCATATTATGCTATTTTATTAAAACAAAGTATCATTAAATTAGGTTTTGTGAAAGGTAATCCTTGTCCATTTCTTTGTATCAGTTTTACTTGCAGCCTACAAGACGCCCCTCAAAAAAAAATTGTACCCACAATGATATAGGTACTTTTCATGTGTAACTTAGTGTGCTTTGCAAACCCAGTTCATTCACACTATGGTTAAATAACAGTTACGATTTAATACAAAGCATCAGTCCAGTCATTGTATGTGAAACAACCTTAGGAAGAGGGAAAGGCTGGGCTAAAAATGTAATAGGAAATATTAGCAAAAATGGAGCAACACAAAAATTAAATTTTAAGTGTATGGTTTTTATTTATCGTTATAATGTTTTATATTGTATTTTAATTATATGTCTGTAAGACGCTTAGAGCTGCTTCGGTGAGATGGGTAGCGTAGAACTTTAATAATAAATAATTGAAAATAAACACAAAAATAGCATTGGATCACATCCTACAAATACAACTCTTAAGAGATATCAGTGATATGAATGATGAACATTTTCTCTTGAGGCTTAAAAGAATGGTGCGTCACTCTTTTGCAAATTTGTGACTACTGCAATTATCATTAGTACAGGACAAGCATGACAGAATATACCTTCAATCACATATTGATTTTACATTCACATCATAAATAACAGGAATTCAAGATGTTTGCTAAGCTCTCCACCAGTGGTGAAATCCAAATTTTTTTACTACCGGTTCTGTGGGCGTGGCTTGGTGGGCGTGGCTTGGTGGGCGTGGCAGGGGAAGGATACTGCAAAATCCCCATTCCCTCCCCACTCTGGGGCCAGCCAGAGGTGGTATTTGCCAGTTCTCCGAACTACTCAAAATTTCCGCTACCGGTTCTCCAGAACCTGTCAGAATCTGCTGGATTTCACCCCTGCTCTCCACTGATGTTCTGCCTGTTTCCTGAGCAGTAAGTCTTAGGTAGCAAGGCACATGGCATGGACAGTGTTTAGAACAGGGGTGTCCAACCTTGGAAACTTTAAGACTTGTGGACTTCAACTCCCAGAATTTCCCAGCCAGTCAATTCTGGGAGTTAAAAGTCCATAAGTATTGAAGTTCCCAAAGTTGGACACCCCTGGTTTAGAACTTCAAAGACAATGCTGGCATTATAGGGGTGTATAACCTGGAGAGCATCTTCAAACAGAGTTCCTAAAGCCTTTTTTTTATCATTTACATTGAAAGGGGGCAAAAAACAGTACTTGATTCCTTGTCTGTTTTTCCTTTTCTTCTTACCCTCCCAATAAAACTTTTTTTCACTTTGAAAGGTGAGATGTTTAAAATGATCCACTACTACCCATTAAAGCAAAAGTCAGTAGCTGGTGCTGCTATGATTGTTGGATCATGGGGTCGGTAAGCTTACGGATTTGCCCATCTCTCAAAACTCGCTCCAGGACCATTGAGCCTCACCCATGCAAAACAGGAATGTCTTTTGACTGCACTCCCATATATTCTGTGCAAAGCTGCCCAGCTTTAAATCCATGTTGTGAGCCCTCCTCTAAGTTACTCTGAACTTCCAGAGTCATGACCCACGGTTTGAACACTGCTGTTGTTAACGTGTAGCTAAAATAAGCCTACAGTGATTTTTAAAAGCAAACTCACAAAGAAAAAGAAATGTTGCAACAATGGATAATTCTTAAAACTAAAGAAAAAGTGTTTTTTTTTTAAAAAAAGCACTTTAGATTCACCCCTGAGATGATAAGAGAACATGAATTCTTTCTTCTTTATAGTCCAAAATTTCTCTCCAGAAAACCAAGCTTTTCCACCTGGGTGTTAATTCTCACCAATTGAGCCTAGGAATAGAGCAATCTTGCTGAGCCTTAGGCCGCTAGAGGGCGTGCCAGGGCCATAGCAATTTCCTGCCCTGCTTACGGAAAGAATGCCTTGTTAAGCGCGCAGGGAAGAAGAGAAAACGGGCGGCGTGTTGCACGTTTTCCTATTCTTGAGAACACCACATTCTTACATAACCGGTGCATTTATAGGTCATATTTCTTTGCTTATTGCCTCGTTTTTAATACTGAACCTGGAGAGGAGTTTCAGTTTAACACCTCCTCTTGCAAAGAGGCAAAGGAAATGAAAAACACAGAAACAAGCAAATAGAGAGGAATGTCTTTTGAGGCAGGCGTTTGTGGGTTGTGTATGTGTACTATATATGTATATACTGTGTTTTGTGTTTTGTGTTTCTGTGTTTTTTTTTAGATAGATAGATAGATAGATAGATAGATAGATAGATAGATAGATAGATAGATAGATAGATAGATAGATAGATGATAGATAGATAATAGATAGATAGATAGATAGATAGATAGATAGATAGATAGATAGATAGATGATAGATAGATAGATAGATAGATAGATAGAGATAGATAGATAGATAGATAGATAGATGATAGATAGATGATAGATAGATATAGAGATAGATAGATGATAGATAGATGATAGAGATAGAGATGGATAGATAGATAGATGATAGAGTGATAGAGATAGGAGAGAGAGAGAGATGTAGGGAAAAATGGATATATCGAT
>QLTV01002691.1:1719839-1724839 GCA_003457575.1 Thermophis baileyi
AGATAGATAGATAAAAGATAGAGATAGAGATAGATAGATAGATAGATAGATAGATAGATAGATAGATAGATAGATAGATAGATAGATAGATGATAGATAAATATAGATATAGATATAGATATAGATATACTTAGATATAAAAAACACCTACCTCAGGGATCACCTAGCAGGGAAAATACAACCCATCTGCTCCCGCTCCTGTTTTTGTTTTTATATTTAGAAATGACAAAACAGGGATTGTAAATGGCATCTAATAGCTGATGTCCACATTTGTGCTGGTAAATATGAAATTGGGATGGATGCTAAGAAGCTTTGCAAACTCGGGAAATGAAAGGCAGGCATGTAGTGGACTGGAAGCAATGGGGAAAATGGGAAATGCTGAGCCTCTCTTAACACAGAGCTGATGAAATAACTGACCCCTCTGCATTGTATATGTGGGTGAGGTGTGGGGGGGAATTTTCCACCGCCACATCCTTCTGATAAACGAAATGAAAAAGCAACATTATTGGGCCACCTGCTTCTAATTCCTAATTGTGGCAACTTAATTCTGAAATTGTTTGTTAGCTGCATAATATTGGAGCCATTAAATGTATGAAGAAGCCATTACATTCTTTAAAACATTGCAGTGGATGAGAGAGTGCAGTTTAATATTAATGTTGTGTTTTGATAAAATAACTTTTCTACGGAGGAGATAGGCTAAAATTAAATTTCTGTCTGCGGGGAAGAAAAAGAAATCAGAGAGATAAAGAATAGGGAAAAAACAGCAGGGGCATGGCATTATTGAAACATCCTAAAAAAATTTGACATTCCAGCTGTTTTGGGGAAAGTTCAGCTATATTTTGGCAAAGAAAATAAGTTTCCCCTGCAAATGGTAAGAAACTTTTTTTACAAATCCAAGAAGACCGTTTAACACTTTGTACAGTACATGGATGTGCTGTGAATATGTAGGTATTTTCTTAGGAGATTTCTTGTGTTTGCTTAGTAATACAGAGAGAGAACAATAAACAATGCCAACACAAAATGCCTGAGATACACTTATTGCTTTGAGAGAGATAGGGAGAGAAAGAGTGTGAGCATTTAATCTCTCTTGGCAATGGATGTTTGAAGTACATACTGTAAGCAACCAACATGTGAATGTTCTCATTTTCCATATTTTCATTTATTTATAATATTTATTGGCATATGGGAATTTCAAAGCATACAACATCAAGTATCTAAACGTATATTTCAATGTTTATTTTCTGTGCTTTGCTACATGGAGGTTTGGTTCTTCATCTGCCTGTCTACCAATCAAGAATTAAAGACAGTAGGAAATCTAGTTTATTGAATAACTAATCTGAAACTTTCTCATTGTTTAGCATTTTTTTTAAAAAAATGAATCTTTAACATGAGATTTGCAGGCGTATTTAGAAAAATGTGGAGAGCACTCACAAACAGATACATCATTCCTATTTTCCATATATCAGATAGAATGCCTCCCCTAAGATTATGCATTCTGCAACATGGGTATGCAAGCAACAAGTGTAAAAGCAAATAATGCTCTTTCAGAAATGAATTAATATGAAATATTTGCCCATATAACCATTTCATATTGGTATGTCAATATTTCTGTACTTTGTCTCTTTTTTTAGTACTTGCTGCAATGAAATTATTTAAACTCAGTGATGATTGAGTTAGTAGCTGTATTATTCCATAGGTACATAAATTACATGTTTTATCATATAGGCATAGTGCAATAGTTTATGGACCAGACTAGAGAAAATTGGGTTCAGGTCAGAGGTGGGATTCAGCAGGTTCTGACCAGTTCTGGAGAACTGGTAGCGGAAATTTTGAGTAGTTCGGAGAACCGGTAAATACCACCTCTGACTGGCCCCACCCCCATCTATTCTCTGCCTCCTGAGTCCCAGCTCATCGGGAGGAAATGGGGATTTTGCAGTAACCTTCCCCTGGAGTGGGGAGGGAATGGAGATTTTGCAGTATCCTTCCCCTGGAGTGGGGTGGGAATGGAGATTTTACAGTATCCTTCCCCTGCCACGCCCACCAAGCCACGCCCACAGAACCGATAGTAAAAAAGTTTGAATCCCACCACTGGTTCAGGTCTCCTGTCTCACTGGGTGACTTTCAGCTGTTCATTCTGAGTTCATTCTACCTGAAATGCTTGTTGTTCTGGGAACAATCACAGGAGACCCCTCCCCATTAAAGCATCAGGTGTTATAGAAGGAAAGGCAGGATAAAAATTCAGCAATAAAGTAAGTATGTTTGTATAATGAAAAAAATGTACTTTGCATAACAATTTCCATCCATAAATTTAAAAATACAAAATAATTATGTTATGTCACAATAACAAATCAGTTTTTAAATTTGAACTCAGTTTAAATATCTGGTACACACCTAGTTTTCCTGTTAGAGTTTTCCTAGCATTCTTCGTAATGGAGTAAAAAGATAAGATAATATCAATAAAAAATTCTGTTTCTTTAGAGCAGATTTGTTTCATATATGTCTATGTTTTATTCATTTTGGTGAGAAAGGAGATATTCTCTTAAGAGTGCAAATCTCAACATGAGAAATAAAATAAAGTTTTGCTTGTCAAGGGTTGAAACTGCCTGTGGCCTTTCAACAGCAGCAAAAGCCCTGTCAATTTGAAACCAGACAAAATTGAATAACTTTTCTGTGATGTTTTTCACTACACTGGTGGCCAAATCTCTATTTCCATAACTTCCTTGATTTGTTGGGAAGTAATTGTAAGAGTATACATAGAATGAGTGATGAAGCAATCTGCATAAAGGAAAATTTAACAAACCTTTGGACATGTGATCCCCTTTTTCCTTCTTTGGTGAAACCACAGAAAGGAATAGATGTCTTTATTTTGTTCATGTTGTCCAGGAATTATGAATGTGTAATCCTATACACTGCTGAGTTACAATTCCCAGCACCTTTCACCATTGCCCATCTTTATTCCCATCAATATAGTAGATTAACCATATGAAGAAAAACTCTATCTGGTACAGTTTTTAATAGGGACAAAACAAAGTAAATTAAAAACAAACCAACAACCCTAGCTAAGTCAATTCAGTGCTGAATTCAGAAGTGAGTAAGAAGGATGCCAAGCAGAGTCATCGCTCATCAGAACAGCATATGCTTTGCATACAGAGATTCCAGGTTCAATCCCTGGCACCTTCAATGAGGACCCTGTTTCCATCAGATGTTTTTACTCCAGATTCTCATCAGCCCTGGCTATTTATCAAGAACAATGGACTTTATAATCCAACATGTTAACAACATACATGCCTCTCTCTCGTATTAAAAAGCTTTCATGTAGTAGAACTGGAGGAGACAATAATCCTGACACTTTGGAGAGACATTCCTGAACAGAAGATACTACACTTAAATCGGCCAATGATTTGATTTACTACAACAGAAGATACTACACTTAAATCAGCCAATGATCTGATACATTACTTAAAGTCAATATGCTCTTTGGTAGTGGTTGCTTCATTTTATCCCATAATTTCAAACTAACATTGATACCTGTTACGTCTGACAATATCTGCTTTGAGAAATGCTTACATCAAGCAAGGATTTAACCTTTTGCACTTTGCAATCTGCAAATATGACCTTGTACTCTATGATCTATTGATAATTACTGTTTCACTCATTAGAAATAGCAGCTACTTAGATGAATAAAATCCCAAAGAAAAACAAACTTTGAGTGTAACTAACAGTGAACTTCTGCTTGATTGTTGTGGAAAGCTGAAGTGAAGGGAGATTTTAATAAATATTCCAAATTTTATTAAGAATACAAGAGAGATTTTGATATCCAAATACACCGTGTGCACAATTATTAGGCAAGTGAGTACTTTGACCATATCATCATTGTCATGCATATTTTCCACCTGCAAGCTGTATAAACTTGAATGCTTAGTGGATATAAGCATATCAGGTGATGTGTATTTGTGTAATGAGAGAGGGTGTGGCCTAAGGAGATCAACACCCTATATCAAGGTGTGCATAATTATTAGGCAGCTTCTTTTCCTCAGGCAAAATGGGCTAAAAAAGAGATTTAACTGACTCTGAAAAGTCAAAAATTGTAAAACGTCTTTCAGGGGGATGCAGCACTCTTGAAATTTCTAAGATATTGGGATGTGATCACAGAACCATAAAACATTTTGTTGCAAATAGTCAACAGGGTCGCAAGAAACGTGTTGAGAAAAAAAGACGCACCTTAACTGCCAAAGATTTGAGAATCAAACGTGAAGCTACCAGGAACCCATTATCCTCCAGTGTTGTCATATTTCAGAACTGCAACCTATCTGGAGTGCCCAGAAGTACAAGGTGTTCAGTGCTCAGAGACATGGCCAAGGAAGGCTGAAATCCGATCACCACTGAACAAGACACATAAGTTGAAACGGCAAGACTGGGCCAAGAAATATCTGAAGACAGATTTTTCACAGGTTTTATGGACTGATGAGATGAGAAGAAATTAAAGCTGGAAGAATAATGACATGCCCCCCCTTCCTCACCTGACCCTCACCCTATTGAGAACTTGTGGGCTCTTATTAAATAGGAGATTTATGGTGAAGGAAAACAATACACCTCTCTGAACAGTGTCTGGGAGGCTGTGGTTGCTGCTGCACAAAAAGTTCATAGTCAACAGATCAAGAAACTGACAGACTCCATGAATGGAAGGCTTATGACTGTTATTGAAAAGAAGGGTGGCTATATTGGTCACTGATTGTTATTTTGAACTGTCAGAAATGTTTATTTGTAAATTTTGAGTTGTTTGTTTATTATTCTCACTTTAACGGATGAAAATAAATGAGTGAGATGGAAAAATTTTCATTTTTCATTTAGTTGCATAATAATTCTGCACACTAATAGTTGCCCAATAATTGTGCACACATAGATATTCTCCTAAGAAAGCCATAACCTCACTTTTACTTTCTTAAATATTCAGGTTTGAGGTTTATTAACATTTTGAATTGACCGAGAGCACTGTAGTT
>QLTV01002691.1:1729839-1747724 GCA_003457575.1 Thermophis baileyi
GAATAGTGATTTAATGGCACATCATCAATCAGAATCAATTTATATAAATAAACATTTTTTTAACTGAGAAGAAATAGAAAATGTAGCGATTGAATTGTTGGGAATGTTTAACAAAACAGAAGCAAAATTAACCACTCCAGTATATTGTTGGCATTAGAGCCTCTGTTCTCCAGATGGTGAAAATTCCAAGAGTGCACAGAATTATCCACAATTTGATTTCCTTGGAATGAGATCCCAAAAGTGCTTTTTCAAAAGGCAACTGAACTTTTTTGTTTTTCCTTAAAGACATTTCAATTCTCATCCAAGAAGGTTCTCATCCAAGTTCTGAACTGAACTAGCTTCTTGGATGAGAAGCAGGGGTGGGCTGCTGGGGGTTCGCAGGGGTTCGGGAGAACCTCTAGCTAAGATTCTGTGCAGTTCAGAGAACCTCCAAATCCCACTCCTGGCTGGCCCCACTCACCCCACCCCTCCCAGGAGTCCCCACATGGCCCATTTTGGATGCAGGTAAGTGCAGGGTGCACACGGAGGTTCAGGGTGGGTGAAAAATGGGCCTACCGGAAGTTCGGGAAGGGCCTCCGGAGCCTGGGGAGGCTGTTTTTGCCCTCCTGGAGGCTCGAGGAAAGCCTCCGGAGCCCAGGGAGGGCAAACCCCCCCACCGTGGTGCAGGAGGCTGACTAGGCCACGCCCACCATGGCCACGCCCACCCAACAACCGGGCAGAGAACCCCTTGCTAAACATTTTGGAGCCCACCCCTGATGAGAAGTGAAACGTCTTCAAGGAAAAGCAAAGAAAGTCCAGTTGCCTTTTAAAAAAGCACCTTTGGAACAACCATAACCTGGATGACTGAGAATCTCCATAGACACTTGGAATGATATATTAGAAGCATAGGACATTTTCATTTTTATTCACACCTTGGAACATTGAAACTTAAATATCTGAACCTCATTAGGTAGATATTTTCTGAAGATGTTTCCATAACAGGATTTTCATCTCCAGCAATCCTGTCCAAATCTTCAAAACAATGCATATTTACCACATTCCTTGTTGCACAGAAGTGGCAAATAATGCAGTATTTATTAACTATAAAAAATAATTAACAGTGACCTAAGTAATATCTGCCATATTTTCTTAGTGAGGAAACTGTAGGGCACATATGCAGCCAAATTAAATATCCTAGGTATTTTCTTCCCTGAAAAATTCCCCACAGGGATGGGGGGGGGGAAGTACATGAGAAAAATCAATGTCTGACTGCACACTAATGTATGGTCTCTTGCCTCTGACCCTCATCTAACATTTGGATTGGTTGACTTTGCTTTCTGGATTGACATACTGGCTATTGTTCTTGTGGATCTTTGGATATGCGTAGCTTTTTCTGGAATTAGATCTCTGACAGTACTTGTAGTTCTTCACCCGTTCCTTCCTTCCACCCTGACAATCTTTTCCTCCTGCAAAAGAGGAAATTCTGTATTTCATCATGGAATGCAGTTAAAAGCCAGAGTTCAGAGTTCCTGCTGTTGTCCTTTTCTACTCTCACAGGGAGAACATAAGATGATGATGATGATGATGATGATGCATATATGTGCAGAAAGGAATTAATCAGTCACCATGTGTAAATAAGTTTGTGAGAATTTATTCACGTTATTTATTTGGGGAAAAATGTATGTGAATGAGTAGGTCTCCAAGCCACACCCAGAGCCAGCTCTAGTCTTTCTTACTATGGCACATCTCTTAAGTATCCACCCACGAATGTATTGCGGCTTCCACTCAGTAAATGTAGAGCTATTGCAAACTGGGAATAACCGCAGATTAACTCTCTTAACAATTTCTGTAATCTTTTATAGTGAGACATTATGTGGTCAGCTCCACCTCCCCTGGAGGAGCTAACTGGACTACTAAAAAAGTCTCATCATCTAACTTTTCCGTCATCGGGCTTGAAAGCTAAGGAGTTGGCAGTTCTCTAATTTAGAGCATAGATGAATAATCTTGTAATGGCTGTAGGAGTGTAATGAACATTGATTGAGTAGGGATGAGGCAAAAACTGCAGTGGGTAGGGTAAAGAATGGGATATTCTGTCCTTCCCATAACTTTTAGAGCACTTTATTTAAAATTGTGAATCCTATTTTAAGGTATACACTAAACATTGTATTTCCTGCCTGAAAATGATGGTAAGCCATGCCATTGATTTTTTATCAATCATGTCTGAAAGCATCTACCGGGATTGGATTGCAACGGCAGCTTTCAATCAGAATAGAGTTGGAAGGGACCTTGGAGGTTTTCTAGTCCAGCCCCCTGCTTAAGCAGGAGTCCTTATACCATTTCAGACAGGTGGCTGTCCAGTCTTTTCTTAAAAATCTCCAGTGATGAAGCACCTATAGCTTTTGAAGGCAAGCTGTTCCACTGGTTAATTGTCCTTGCTGTTAGGAAGTTTCTCCTTAATTCCAGGTTGCTTCTCTTCTTTATTAGTTTGTATCCATTGTTTCTTGTCCTGCCCTCTGGTGCTTTAGAAAATAAGTTGACCCCCGTCTTCTTTGTGGCAGCCCCTCAAATACTGGAATATTGCTATCATGTCCTCCCTAGTCCTTCTTTTCTCTAGACTGGCCATATCCAATTCCTGCAACAGTTCTCCATATGCATGTTCTTCACCTATGAGTTTATAGCTTCCTCTTTCCTGCAGTTGTCTTCTCCAGAGGCCTCTGATCTTCCTTTTATCTTCAGCTCTCTTTATTTCAAGACTTCTGCCTTGAGCTACTTGTGCTCCCTCTGTGATCCTTAACTTGGTTCCAGAATGGGACAATACCATCAGAGGTGGGTTTCAGCAGGTTCTGACCAGTTCTGGAGAACCAGTAGCAGAAATCTTGAGTCGTTCGGAGAACCGGTAGTGAAAATTTTGAGTAGTTCAGAGAACCGGTAAATACCACCTCTGACTGGCCCTGCCCCCATCTATTCTCTGCCTCCCGAGTCCCAGCTGATCGGGAGGAAATGGGGATTTTGCAGTATCCTTCCCCTGGAGTGGGGTGGGAATGGAGATTTTACAGTATCCTTCCCCTTCCATGCCCACCAAGCCACGCCCACCAAGCCACACCATGCCCACCAAGCCACGCCCACAGAACTGGTAGTAAAAAAAATTAATCCCACCACTGAATACCATAGTCCATACAATAGTGCTCTCAATGAAATGTGGCCATTTCTTGAATTCTCTTCATCATTTTTAAATCTAATTTCTTGTATTGTGTATCAGATGTCACTGCAATGATCATTCACATACTTCCACCACTGGCAAGGTTGAGAAAAACAGTAAAAAATATGTATTTTTTCCTCTAATAGAATCACATAGGGCAGTTCCCTTTCCTCTTTGCACATTATTGATGGGATGGGCTGTGCATATTTGGATATAGAATTAGTAGATGTAATGGAGAAAGAGAATTCAATGCATTCTTTGTAATCTGCGATACCATTTTATAAATTAGTTCTGAGTAATCTTCAGCATAGGACTAAATGCCCAAGAGATTAATACTGTATACAAATTTATAAACCTTGTGGAAAATTTCTGATTCTTACTTGATCGGTGGTAAAATCTGCAGAAGATAGTAGTCCAACCATCCAAGATCATTCCAATGATACGTGATTATTATTTTAGTGCAGAAGGGTTTTCTTCCTACTAAGATAGTTGTACAATTTATTTTAGTTGCAACAAAGTTTAGAACAGTTAGCAGTAGGGAGAAGACTAAGAAGATTGTAACCCTGGGTTAAAATTGACTTCTACTCTTTTTTTTTAGCCATTTGAAAACCCAGGCATACACCTATCAATATCATGCGGCAAAATGATGCTTCTTTCATTTCCTATGTTGCATGCTGATAACACTTCTTTAAAAGGTTCTGCATGCAGTTGTTTATTACTTGATTTTTAAGCTACTTAGGGTTTTCCCCCCATCTCAAACTCTGCAAGAAATAATAGCAGTTAAGTATTATTCCCCATTGTTATGCCAGGTGTAGACAAAAATGATATATTTCTAGTTTATTAGCCCATTTCCTAAATTTATAGAGTTGTTTTTTTCTCACTGTGTCTCTCCCCTTCCAATTTGAATTTGTCCATTTAGGGTCACCCGCATTAACAAAACACTTTAATTATGTTTCATGCATACAAATTCACAATAAACTAAATGAAACCAGAGCGCGGGTGAGGGGAACATCTAGGACGATTGAAAACTAATTAGTTTAGCACAGTTGCAATTTGATAAAGAGGAGGGAAAATTAATGTCAAACTGAGGATTGTTAGAAAATGAATTGTCCTTGGTGGAGATGAGTTGAATTTCACACATACCTTCTGTACACAAGCACACAAAATGGTTACTTGGATACAGCAGATCTTGACTTTTACATTATGTTCCAAAGGTTGATCATCCATGGTAGCCGTCAAGAACCTAAATTCTTTTTGGTTTACCTAAATATTTCAATAAAGCTTCATGGGGCCTTAGGTGCATCATAACACATCTTTTCTGTTGATGCTAAGATAGTATTTATAGCATGGAGCTTTTAGAACAAAAATATAGGAAGAAAACAACAGCCATATTTATTTGTTTGATTGATCATATATGGGAAAATATTTCTGAAATACAGTTGGTGATAAATATCAAATTGGAAAATTCACCTGTATGAATTTTTTTCTCATGCGCTTTCATTCTATTGGAATATTCATATCAAGGGTTTTTAATTTTTTAAAACCCTCAAGTATTTATATGTAATTTTCGAAAATAAGATTAATTTCTACATGAGTCTTCAACTCCCTTTATTTTATTTCTGTGCTTTATTTTTATAAAAGTATCCCCCAACTCCCCAGCCACAGAAACCCAATCAATTCTCCAAATTTCTGTGGATTGCATCCATTAAGTTTGGATTAGTCTGAATATTGGTAGATTTAAATAAATAAATAAAAAGACCCACAATACTGCCTCCCCAGGAGGTGTCATTTCAAACAACTTGAAGCTGTAGTTCATTAGGAATTGCATCTTTAAGATGCTGAGATGCAACTCTCTTTTCTTGTCTTTTTTTATTTGGTGGCCTCTCCATTCTAGACAGCATTGGATTACTGGAATGGTTTTCCCATCAAATGTTGAGCAAATCGACCACACGGAGTCTTTGATGGACTTTTAACCATTCAAACAAGCTCTACTGAATGACACTGAGTAGATGGTATGGCTGATGAGGTATCATTTTCAGTCTCTAACTTAAAAATCCACTTACAGGTTCTTTTTCTTTATTCAATGACAGTTGTGCTGGTGGCTGCACATTAAACGTCTCCATGAGAAATGTTCTGGATTTCCCCCCCCCCCGCCATCCTGATCTCTGAGGTTTGCATTTCTCTTGCACAGTCAACAAGAATTTAAATGGCAAATATAGCCTCATGCCTTTGTGCTAATTGACCTTCACGATCCAGGAAAAAACAAGGCAAGGCCTCTTCAACCAGAGCACTCTCTTTGCTAATGCATGCATTTTATGGCCTCTGATGTATATGGCTCTATTAGTGTCTATGAACATAGAACAATGAAGCTAGTTAATGTATTATTTATTTTATTACAGCTTTGTATCAACTGCCTTTTTCTAATTTGGAATGTTATATGCTTTTGTTCTGTAATGGTTTTATAATGTGCACACAGTCCAGTAATTAAAAATATATATCTTGGCCCTTCACCTCAAAAACCAAGTTTATTTACCCTGGCTGAATGCAGTCAGTCTTGGATCCATGGGCTTCTTGTGCCTTTTAAAGACTTCATTCTTGAGGTCCAGGCTGGGCCAGGCTAGACCATTCTGTCAATCAAAGGCTATCTTAGCGTTGCACATTAGACTCATCAGCCACTTAAGATAAAAGGATTTCATCCATTCTGATTGCGTTTCAAGTGACTGGAGACACCAGGGGTTATCAAGAACAAATAAAACCAAATCATGACTGCTTTTTAAATATAGTTACAAATTTAATTGACCGTCAGAAAGTAATAGGCATAATATACTTAAATTCATAGTCCCTCTTCAGCACAACTCCAGTTTTCTGAGATCCTGAGACAAAGCCACAGAACATGAAATTTAAAATGTAAAGAGGAGCCAGGGCACTGATTGGATTCCAGTCTTTGATTGGTCAGCTGGAGAGGACATTGGTTGGCTTATGATATTCTCAGTATTAGAGGGTCAAAGCAGTGGTGAAATCCAAACTTTTTTACTACCGGTTCTGTGGGCGTGGCTTGGTGGGCATGGTGTGGCTTGGTGGGCGTGGCAGGGGAAGGATACTGCAAAATCTCCATTCCCACCCCACTCCAGGGGGAAGGATATTGCAAAATCTCCATTCCCACCGCACTCTGGGGCCAGCCAGAGGTGGTATTTGCCAGTTCTCCAAACTACTCAAAATTTCTGGTACCGGTTCTCCGAACTACTCAAAATTTCCGCTACCAGTTCTCCAGAACCTGTCAGAACCTGCTGGATTTCACCCCTGGGTCAAAGTCAATGAAGATGATTGCCAAGTGGGCTAAAACTGTTTTTGGGGAATGAAATGTATGGTAATACACCAACTGTAAAGAATTATCAGCTAAGCTTCATTGCAGTGATGACAAGAAGCCAATGCTTATTCCACATAACTTTATTATTATTACTATTATCCTACTCATCTTTCCTCTTACCTATTTCCTTAGCTTCTTATGACTATAACTTTGTTGTTTGTATCTTATGATTTACATATTGATTGCTTTTATTAGTATCCTATTATGATATATGTTGATTGATAGTATGACTATCACTGAATGTTGTATCTTATGATTTATAATGATTGTATTTTGTGATTATGATCATGATTTTGTTGCTTGTTTATACACTGAGAGCTTATGCACCAGAGACAAATTCCTTGTGTGTCCAATCACACTTGGCCAATAAAGAATCCCTATTCTATTCTATTCTATTCTATTCTATTCTATTCTATTCTATTCTATTCTATTCTATTCTATTCTATTCTATTCTATTCTATTCTATTCTATTCTACTCTACTCTACTCTACTCTACTCTACTCTACTCTACTCTACTCTACTCTACTCTGTTCAAAAGCCTTTTTCCAGATGCAGAGTTTTAACCCAGGCTTCCCTTAGTCATTTCATTGAGAAGTGTAGAGATCTTAGTGTAATTCCAGTCCCTATCAACAGAAGTGATTAATAGTAAAGTGCCATTATTTTACACTATTTTGTACAGACAGTTTACCTACTGAGATAAATTCCTTGTAAACAATATACAAGGGAAAATAAAAGTTCTTCCATCAGTTATGCATTGGGGCAAGATAACTATAATTTCTCTTTGTGAATATTTCAGTTCAAAGTAGAATTCTTTATTCCCAGAAGCTCCTGTGATCATCATCAAGCAAGAAATTGTGAGAAAAAAATGGGCACAGAAATAACGGACATATTATAATAGCCAAGTTATGTATTACCCATCCTTCAGCAGTGAAATTAAATAGAAACAACAAACGATTTAATATCTCAAGAACAAAGAACACCTATTAAATCTTTCTGTAGTCTTAGTCTATAGCTCACCTACACTGTTCATGGATTTGAGAAAATCAGAGAAACTTCAGTTAAATAATTTAGGTACTATACTTCATGGTATTAGTAAAAGTTTCTGTTTTCAGCTGTTAGGCAAAAGTCTGCATTTGAACATTATGCCTAGAGTTGTCTCACAGTCATAGATGAGCTCATTTGTCTGATATTTACTGCATTTTTACTCAGATGTTACATTAATTTGGTGTAGTAAAGTTGTCATGTCCCAGGAAGCAGGGACACTAGCCCTTCATTCCCTATTTTTGATCCCCCCCACCTCTATTTCTGTAGTTAAAATATTCTTTCCTCCCTGCCCCAACCCCCCAAATGGGCTGCAAACAAATTTAATGAATAAATAAAATTTTAAAAAATCATTGCTATCATCAAAGTATGCCAGCTTAATAACTTAATAACTGTGTACAACCTCTGCTATTTCATCCAAAATAGTAGTGAAAGAAGACATTACATAACAAATATGCAAACTATAAATTGACAGGCAAAGGAGAAATGATGCTAATGCTGTAATATTCCATAGCAGACATGGAAAACTCAAGTTATTTTCTAAATTTACAATACAGTAAAAATATTTTTTCTATAATTCTCTAAATTCTTTCAGTTTATAATTTTTTTCTCTACACATACACATTTATAAACTGAAAATAAACAAATACAATAAATACAATATGTATTTGTACAAAGGAGTTAGAGAATTTAACTGCATGGTCAGTTGAATCTGTCAGATCAAATTCGCTTCTATTTTTGAGATCTGTCTATCTTCTATCTCTATATATTTATATCTGTTTCTATTTATCATCTATCTCTATCTATCTATCTATCTATCTATCTATCTATCTATCTATCTATCTATCTATCTATCTATCTATCTATCTATCTATCTATCTATCTATGGAATCCTTGTTGTTTTCTGAGCTTGGTTATAGCTAATGAGCTTGGTAGAAGCTAATTTGACCTGACAGATTCAACTGACCATGCAGCTCTAATACCTCCTTATTAAGTAAATCTATGCTTATAAACAGAAATCATTATTTTTTCATTGACATAAAGCTACAGTGATTTCTTGAGATAAGCACAGGTCCTGAGAAAATGTATCAGTTCACAGACAAATGTTGGCCCTTTTATTTATTTCCCATGAAAGGACCAAATTTTAGGTAGCACAAATTTAAATCTGTCTAGTTTCTTATGATATATGTAGATAACTGTTTATCACTTTTTCACTGTCTATTTTCAAGAGCACATTTGTAAAGGTATACTTTTAAAATGTGTAGCCTCAAACTTGGACTGACAAAGTGTCTGAACTCTCAGCCTTTGAAATGGCTGTTCATCAGTGTAATGGAAAGACTGGATAATAACGGTTCAATGTGATCAAGATTCAACCTTTTGTTTAAAAGCTGAGTTATTTTTTTAGAGATATACAAACTTATTTTACTTCAAGGTTTTTCCTCCTTTTTGCATTTATGCATGTTGCTATTTTTCCCTTTTGTTGTAGCTCTGCTAAAACAATTTATGTCTGCCATATATGAAAAATTTGTTTAGTTAAAGAGATCAGCCAGCAAAAGTGGATTTTGTAGTTTCTTCAGTAATTCTTTGGTGAGGCTGGGCCAGATCTACCATTAGGGAGAATGAGTGGGGCATTGTTCTGTCAGAAACAACCATGAGTGTTAAATTTAGTGTATCTCAGAAACCTAGATGTATAAGTGGAGAAGATAGAACTGCATGTACCATGGATTTGGTTGTTACTGTTTTAATGAAGAATCAGCAAATATTATCAGGTTTTATTTATGTATCATAAAAACATGTACAAGATTTGCACAATTCAAATAATTGTGAAATGATTACAGTTCTAATGTTTCCCCTCCACAATTTTTAGGACGGCTGTAATGGGCCAAAAAGAGCTTAGTTTTATTCTTTCCCATTGTCGTGTCACTCTGTTCAATAGTATTAATTTCTTCATTAATTATCTTCCTATCTTGTTCTTACAGGAATGCTTGTAATTATTTTACTTTTAAATGTGCTATTTAAATAGGCGAGGGGTAAGGTAAACTATTGTAATGAATAACACAGAGAATACTATTTCTTCTATCTTGGAAGACAGGTACATTAGGCCTGGACTGGACTAATAACACAAAATTCAATCTGGGACAACTGGAGGAAGGGACAGACTCAAAAGAGAAAGTGCATTGACAGAAAGGAATAAAAATACAAGAAACTTTGCAGGTTGTGTATATGCTGTTTTTTTTAATAAATGGCTGTACTTATTAAAAATTGCTATAATTCAGATCCAATACTTCTTAGCATGGACAGTATCATCTGTCCAGATGCTACGCTATTTGTTGGCTGCCTGTAATCATAGCACTGCATGCAATCCTCTAAGGAACCCTCAAAGATACCTCTGATTGTGATTTTGAAAACAAATTTTTACATAGGAAATATGAAAATACTAATGTAAGCATCAGCCCTAAATTAAGCACATTAAAGTTAACAAAAATATACAATCTCCCCAAATTCACTCCAAATGCAGTCTTGTCTAGAAATTCATCTGCCAGAGTCATTGAAGGAAAAGGGCTAATATCCAAACACCCATTTGTACTTGCAGGACTGCTGTCCAGAAGATATGTTGACTTTATCTGTTAGGGCTGTATGAAGCTTTGAAGAATGTTCTGTATTGATCAAAGTTTTAATTGAAGTTCATCTTCCAAATGGCTTCAATTAAGGCACTTGTCAGAGTTCTACCAATAGTTTTCTACGTGTTCTGCTTTGCTGAAATCTTGGAGACTGCTAAACTAAATGAACAATTCCTATAGCCATTCTCTTTCCCTCATATCACTGTGACATATAATATTTTGCTTCTTTCACAGAACATTATAAACTAAGTACAACTAAAAATAATAAATAATACAGCCTTTTTCACGTGCAACCCATACTCTCAAAGCAAGAATAAAATCCATTAAAAAATTGTGGTAGTCATTCAACATTTCACTTGGGAAGAAGATTGTTCCAACTTTGACATGGGTCATTCTGAAAGTTTGGGGATAATCTGCTCTTGAAACTGCTTATTCAATAAGAAATCATTAAAAGTGTTTCAAAAAATAGTCCCCAAAATCTAAGAGTAGTTCCTAAAATTGGAACAGTTCATTCCAGGGTCAAACACTCCATGATGGAATATTCTGCTTACACCTGTTTAATATGTTTTGCTTCATTCAAAGTCTGTGAAGCTAGAACTCACCTCATGATAGATATTTTAATTTATAAGCTTAGTTCTTCATTTAATATTTGAATTTGAATTTCAAGTAATATTCTACCCCAACATAAAAAAAAACTTGATCTGCATTACTAATTTCTCTACCAATTTTTGACCCACTGAGAAAGATGGGGAGTGGGAGTGGCAAAAGATCTGAAAATATTCCCCCTGTGAAAGGAAACGAATGCATCTATTTCTGCTTAAGATATGAAGAACAAAGATTCTTAGTTTGTTGGTTTGAGCATATCTGCATTTTAAAGGATAATCTATCAGCAACTACAGTCTATATATAAATACAACTGATAATCTTATATCTCCAGACAAAAAGCCTCTCTGAGAGTTGAGGTCATGGATATACAGCAATTAATAAGTGTTTTTTTAATGCATTGTGGTTTCCAAGGCAAAGGGAAAAAATTCATGAAAATGAAATAAATGATAAAAGAAATATTTCAAGTTTTGCTAGTGCACTCAAATCATTTTATTGTATCCAATTTTGGGGTTCTCCTAGTCGTTTCTTTCATTAATATAAATGGATAGTAAGTATAGCCCAGTGATGGCGAACCTTTTCGGCACCAAGTGCCCAAACCGGAACGTGTGTGCATGTGAGTGCATGTGCGCGTGCCGGAGCGCTGGAAACACGAAGACCACCTGGTCTTTGGGTTTCCGGCACACGCATGTGCACCAGCTGGTCTTCATGCACACCAGAGCACCGGAAACCCGAAGACCAGCTGGCCGGCATGCACATCCCTGCTTTTTGGCAGTTTTTGGCCATTTTTTGGGCCATTTTCAGGCCATTTTCCAGGCCGTTTTTCGGGCCATTTTCAGGCCATTTTTGGGCCATTTTCAGGCCATTTTTGGGCCGTTTTCAGGCCGTTTTCTGGCGCTCCGGCATCCACAGAGAGCAGCTGGCGACGGCGCACGTGCCAACAGAGAGGGCTCAGCATGCCACCTCTGGCACGCGTGCCATAGGTTCACCATCATGGGTATAGCCTAACCACACTGAGACTTCCTCTTGCTCGTTTATTCTGAAAACCCAAAGGGAATATCAACATTCTCTCATGGCTATTTTGAGGGGGCAAGAAATCACTAACAGCATATTTGGCCCAACTATGAAATAAGCACCTCTGTGAAGAGATGACTAAAATTGGAGGCTGCAATAATGCACTATTATTATTTTCTAAGGAAGACTCTCGTAAATAAAATATGCTAAAAGATGCCATCTAATTCTACAGCAGTCTGGAATAGAGATTTCCATTTGCCTTGATTTGGACTCCAATTATGGGGCAGGATATAATGATATAAATTTGCCATTTTATTATGAATTATTTTCAATATAGTAATCTTAAGGATGTGAATATGATGTCTGGAGAGGTGAAGGAGACCATCAGCTTCTTCTTTGCTTGTCCTTTCTAATAAAATCAGCCAAGCTTGATGAATTACATTAATGAATGTATCCCTGCAGGAGAGGAACTTTCCTCCTATATATGTTTTCTCTGGTTTAATGAAAGCTGTTCTACAAACAATATTGAAGAAAATTTTCTACTCGTTTTGACTGGTTTCAAATGTGTCACCTCACAGATGCATCTGGAATACTGTATAATTATTATCTACACCAGAGGTGGGTTCCTCTCGGTTCGGACTGGTTCGCCCAAACCGGTAGCGACCCGCTGGTGACGTCACGATGATGTCACAGATCCGGTTTGGTCGGTGCCAGTCCGTGGGCGCCGCCATGTTTTTTTTGAATTTTTTTGGATATTTTTTTTTAACTTTTTTTTTAAAAAAAATTCCGGGTGTTTTTTTCTTCTGCACATGCGCAGAAGCTGAGTTTCCAGCACTGCGCATGCGTCACCATCTTGTTTTCAGCTTTTTGGGGGGGGTATTTTTTTGCACTGCGCATGTGCACGCGCATGAAGCGCGCATGCGCCCACGTGGTGTGGCCACGTGGCACGGGAGGAAGCAAACTGGCAGCGAGGTAAGTTAGAACTCACCCCTGATCTACACCCAATTCATCCAGGCTTTTGGGAGTTGGGACTAAATTGGCTCTGGTTTATAGCAGTGTTTCTCAAATCTGGCAAGTTTAAGATGTATAGATTTCAATTCCCAGAATTCCATGGCTGGCTGGAGAATTCTGGGAGTTGAAATCCACACATCTTAAAGTTGCCAAGTTTGAAGAACACTGGTTTAGAATAATGCTTCTAGCATGTAACTCTGAAGGCAAATGCAGTCCTTGTTCTAAGAAAAGATGCACATCCCTAGTTTAGCTGTTATAGGCATCTCTTCAAGAGCTGGGATTCTCACTCATTTCACTAAGTTTGGATCCGGAAGGAACTCCAGTCTTTCCTCTTTAAACAAGCACCACCAGAAGGATTTGCAGTTGGCTAACCAACTTCAATGCTATTACATCTACATGGAAGGAAGCATGCAGTGGGATGTTTCCCCTATTATTTATACTAACTTTGGAAGTCTTGATTAGAAAGATCAGACAAGACCCAGAAATAAAAGGTATGGAAATAAAAAAAGAAAATTACAAATTACAGGCGTTTGCGGATGATCTAGTATTTATTCTAGAAGAACCACTAGAAATGGGACCTAAATTAATAAAATAAATAAATAGAAGATTTTGGTGAAGTAGCAGGATTAAAAATAAACAAAGAAAAGACTAAAATGTTGGTAAATAATCTTACAAATAAACAGAAAAATGAATTGATGGAAAAGATTGGCATTCAGATAACTAAAAAAGTAAAATATTTAGGAATTTGGTTAACGGCGAGATGTGCAACCATTAAAGAAGATAATTATTTTAAATTAATACAACAAATAAAGATAGACCTGAAAAAATGGAAAAACTTACAGCTGTCGATGGTTGGAAGAATAGCTTCAATAAAAATGAACATTTTGCTGAAGTTATTACTTCTGTTTCAAACAATTCCGATAAAACTAGAAAAAAAAGTTTTTTGAGGATTTAAATAAACTGAAGGTTCTTTTTTAGGCACGTTCTTCAATATCTTCATAAATTATCTAGAATGAGTGGATAGAAGCATCACTCATCAAATTTTTAGATGACACCAAGCTGATAGGTATTGCTAACACTTTGGAAGACAGACTTCGGATTCAGAAGGATCTTGACAGACTTGACAGCAATGGACCCTATCCAACAAGATGCAGTTCAGTGGTGAGAAGAAAAAGGTCCTGCACTTAGGCAGAAAAAAATCAAATGCACAGGTATAGAATAGACAGTACCTGGTTCAACAATAGTAATTGTGAGAGGGATCTAGGTGTCCTGGTGGACTATAAACTTAAGTATGAGCCAGTAGTGTGCTGCAGCTGCCAAAAAAGCCAATGTCGACTTACAGTATTCTTTAAAGCACCTGATGGCAGGAGAAGAAGTAATGGGAGAAGCTTGGCAGAGGGAGATCTCCCTGGAACTAAGGAGAAATTTCCTAACAGTAAGAACAATTAATCAATGGAACAGCTTGCCTCCTGGAGTCATGGTTGCCCCATTGTTGGAGATTTTCAAGAAAAGATTGGACAGCCACTTGTTTGGGATGGTATCAGATCTCCTGCCTTGGGTGAGGAGAAGACCGCCAAGGTCCCTTCCAGCCTTATGATTCTAAGACAGCAGTTCTCAACCTGTGGGTCGCGACCCCTTTGGGGGTCAAGCGACCCTTTCACAGGGGTCGCCTAAGACCATCGGAAAACACATATTTCCGATGGTCTTAGGAACTGAGACACTGCTCCTCTATCAGTCCATATACGAGTACCCAGGGATGGTGCGATGTACGGGCAGCCCTCGAATGCTCAGGCACCAACGGAAGGGCTGTGCGCGCTAGCCCGCCATCTTGGTGCCACGCCCCCTTTGTCACCTCATCGCTTCTCGCCTAGCAACATGCACGCATGGGGAGGGGGCAGGGCGGGGATCGCGGCATTAGAAAGGTTGAGAACCACTGTTCTAAGACCTTCCAGTTTGATCTATAAGCTCTTCACAAATTGTTTTACTTGGATTTTAATTGTTTTAATTGTTTTGTTAGAGGCTATTACCTGCTTTTTGTAAGAATTTCAGTGAAAAGGGAGAAGATACAGATTGAAACAATATATTAGTAAGCAAGTGGGCTACATTTGTGTTGCATTTTTAGAGCTTACTTTTCACTGTTTCAAATATATATACATAGCTTATCAAAGCTGTAACTGAAAGGTACTGTTTGGCCTGGATTAATTGGATACGAGATTAAGGCTTTTCTGCCTTAATCTTAAGGGGCTATTTATAGAATTGTCCAAGAATCCTAATATGGCTGCTGAATTGGGTGTAACATAACTTCTGATAATGTTCTATTCTATTGCCACCCATTCGATTATTAAGTTTCCATACGTAGGTAGATGAATGTTCCCTACTTAGTGAAGCTATTGTTTTGTTTTATGTCATTTCCTACAGAAGAGGGCTTAATTTCACTATTACTGAAGATTAAAAGAGACATTTCAGTAGCAACTTCATGTGTTAGAACAGAGAACATTATTGTAGTTAGTATTTATTAGCAATAATAACCTTATAGGGATCCTTCAATATACTGTAGAATAAAAGAAAAGCTCTGAAAAGCTTACAGTGCAACAATCAATATGTATGAATATATAGATAAATATTATTCAATTAAATTATTAATACTTATGTTTTATGTCATTTTCTTTACAAGAAAATGAAAATTAAGTATATAAAATAGTTTATGCAGTCCCAATTCAGTTCAGGTGTGGAAAGAGAGCTATGCCTTTTACACCATTGCAAAATTGATGGAGAATGAGCATTCATGCCTAAAATGAGACTTGACTCCATAATGTCCCAATTCACATGGCTATCATGTTTCATCACCTGACTCCTAACAAAATCCCCAATGGGAACTACTTTCTAAAATACATTTTAAGAATTCAACATTAGATATAAAAGCCTTGTGGAAATGTTAGGACTTCAACCTCAGACTCCCTGTTGGCCAGCTAATTTGAGATTCCAGAAGTGGTAGTGCCAAATCTTCTGCAAGGCACAAGCTTGGATACAGCCTCCCTCACTTTACTGGAATGACCTTCATCCTCAATTGATGTTCTTGCCCATGTCATCATGCCAACTGGAGAAAAATTGTACTTCTTCATTTCTCTGCTCCAATCAATGCAGAGAGAGGGAAAACAATGGGAGCTGCTTATGTAACATGGAGATGGCACCAGAAGGGTATTGTTCTGTCCCAGCTGCCGAAACAAACAACACAACACAAGCAACGTGCAAACAAACCTTGTTTAATATTATTTAAACTACTAATGCTCTCTTAGCAGTCGTGTTGGTTAAAGTCCATAAATCATAAAGTAGTCCTTTCGGTGCACCAACTGTTAATTAATGTCTTAACAGTTGGCAAGAGTCCAAGCACAAAGAATCCAAGAAGTTCAACAAATGAAGCTTAACTGATAAGAGCCACGAGAACTTACTGAAGTTGGCAGAAAGCCCAGAAACTAAGAACAGGAAAAATAATGCCGACTTGAATCAAGAGCTGAACAGGAAACCCAAATCAAGACGTAGATTGAACAGAGTTGTTTTCTGCAACGTAGTTGAGCGTGGTCACTACTTAAATAGGCTAAGGGCATGGCCAATTAGCCCAAAGCCTTACTCCCGAGGAGACCTCCTCCTGAGTAACCATTCTTGCCTCTTGGCAGCTCTGCGTGCCCATGCATTAAGAATAGGCTCCTCCTCTTCTTCCTCGTCAGTGATGGGAACCTCTGGAGGTTCTGAAGGCCCTGGCTGCATCTCTGCCTCTGGCACCGAGTCCACACCAACCTCCTCACTGTCCGACTCGGGTACCAGCTGCACAGGCCGCCGGCGCATCACCACCACAGCCTCTTCGCTGTCGGAGTCCGCAACCAGCTGCACGGGTCGCTGGCGGGCCACAACAGGTATATAGTAACCTCTCAATTCTTGAAGCCATTGTCCACCTCCAGATAATGTACATATTGTGCTAGCCACAAGCCTGTCTCTCAATTTCAAAAAGCTCTTTATGCCTCGGTGTCTACCGATATATTAAAAGGTTCCTTTGTTAGTGGCAAAGCCTTTCGTACCAGTGCATATGTTCTCAGAGTAAACATTCTGTGCAAGTCAGGTACAAAGTTGTACGTTTCTCTGAAGCTGCCCACTTCAGTTTCCCCTTTATCAAATAAATTAAAGGTGTTTCATCTATACTTATAAGTACATCATTACTTCTAAGTGCTATATCATCATTATCAAAGTGTGCTTACACCATCACAGGAAGACCTTGACATGCTGTAAATAACTTTCCCTCTTGCTTTGATGCACCACAGACTCTTACAATTGTATTTATTGTTGGTAGGTATTATGGCTGTTTAATGTGGAAGAATTGGAGAGTGTGCACTCCAAATGAATAGGTTTATATTCTGTTTCTATTCAAGTTGGATCTCTGCCTCAGATCATATTTGATATAGCTTTTAAGGAATATGGATGGGGGGGAAAGAGCTGTGAGAGGAGGAAGGGCTTAACAAAACCTTAAGACACTTATATTTCTCGTAGTTTATTTCCCATTTACCCCCTCAGTAAATGGGGAGAAAACGGAGGGTTTATAGTATTAAAGTGGTGTTTGAACATGAATGGATGTGGAGCATTGCTTTTGGAGATTTCTTACAAAACGCTTGACGAATTTAACACATCCATCTATCTCAAATTGGCCACAGCAATTACATTTGTGGAGCAATGATATAACTCTATTTTTTTTTAAATTGGGAAATGACAAAAGGTTGATCATAGTCAAAATTTTGAGTATGATGTGATGTGGGTTTTGGCAACTCCTTCCTCACAAACGGGTTTGCCGTAGAGGTCAGCAGGTTTTTCTGAGCCTTTCAAAACTCTGAAAGCAGAGTAATAATCTAAGCTTTCTTTCTTTCTTTCTTTCTTTTCTTTCTTTCTTTCTTTCTTTCTTTCTTTCTTTCTTTCTTTCTTTCTTTCTTTCTTTCTTTCTTTCTTTCTTTCTTTCTTTCTTTCTTTCTCTCTCTCTCTCTCTCTCTCTCTCTCTCCCTCCCTCCCT
>QLTV01002691.1:1747774-1769458 GCA_003457575.1 Thermophis baileyi
TCCCTCCCTCCCTCCCTCCCTCCCTCCCTCCCTTCTTATTGAAGCTTATGTTAATGTAATTTTTTATTTTTTTATTTCATTCAGAATTGAAGAGTCATTACAGAGAAATATGTGGAAAACCCTAATCAATCTTTATTACGGACACAAACTAGCAAAAGAAAACCCTAAAATACTTAAATAGCTTCTGGCATTAAATTTTACCTGGAGTGTTTTATTGCTTGAATGAAAAAGGCATTGATCCATCTGATAATTTTGAACATTGTATCTATCAGCTCCATATCAAAAGATTTGCTTCATTGGTAGCTAAGTCGCTCCAATAACATGGTCTATTTTGATTATAGCATCCAAAGACATGAACCTGGTTTCTTTATATTTCATGTACCAAGCAAAAAACAAGACTACTTTTCTTGATGGTGATCTATTCATATTCATGCTTTTATTGCTTAAAATCTGATGCTATTGCTCTCATTACAATTTTATCATATTTTAATCGTTGTTACTTTGGATTTTATATTTTTGATGCCTAGGTGACCGATTAGGACGTTGGGAGGTATTATAATTATTATGCTTGGTCATAAAATCAGCCAGATGTTTAGACTGATCTTGCATTTTTGTCCACCTATCCAGTCCTTCTCAAGGACCTCGGATAGGCAGATGTTGTTGTTTAATAATATTAAATTACAAGATATAAGCTATTCCAGGTAAAGCAGGCAGTTTTGTCAATGCTGATGGTGTTCAAATGGTGTTCCAGATGTTTTGGAATTGCACCCAAGGTGCCTAATTCTATTAGTGTTATCTTTTCTTTCTTTTGCCACAGTCATTTTACTTCTTACTGAAGGTCTTCCTATTTTGTGGTTTTCTCCAGGTTTTTTTTCTTCTATTCTACTGTCTCCAGGTACTGCAACATCCACTATCCAGACTTTTATGTCGTTCTTATCAACAACTGTTAAGTCTGGGATATTGTATGACAGATGCTTTTCTATTTGAATTCTAAAGTCCCAGAGCGCACTTGCTTCTTTATTTTTTATTACTTTGTCTATTTTGTGGTCCCACTAGTTGTTGCTTGCAGACAAATAGTATTTCTTGCAGATATTCTAATGCACCATAGTTGCTACTTTGTCATGCTGTCTTTTGTAGTCAGCTTGTGTGATCTTCGTGCAGTCCCTATCTAGGTAGTCCACTGTTTCTGCAGCTTCTTTGCAGAGATGGCATTTGCGGTCTGTTGCTGTTTTCTCAATTCTGGCTTTGTATGCTTTTGTTCTTAAGGTTTGGTCTTGTGAAGCCAGAATTAGCTCTTTCATCAACTTCCTGGTGCTTAGCCATTGCCAAGTCTCATTCTTATCTGCTTTACTTGGTAATTTTTTTAATGTATTGGTCATGTAATACTTTGTCTTTCCATGTCTCTTTTCTATTCTTCATTTGGTCTTTCATAGGAGAGTTATTATTGTTGTTTTTGTTGTTGTAGATCATACAGTTAGCCAGATTTTTAGATTGGATTAGATACTTTTATTCACTTGTTAAGTTCTTCCGAAAGATGATAGTGAGGAGGAGGAAGAGGAAGATTCACTCTCTCTCAAACCTAGGAAGGGAGTAATGGCAAACCACTTCTAAAAACTTTCCAAAAAATGCAGGGACTTGTCCAAATGATCACTAGGAGTTGAAAAATTATTTTAAGTCCTACACAGAAACGAACTACTACTACTATTATCATCATCCAAATTCAGGGCAATACACAAAAATATGTTTTTAAAAACCAACATACAATTTAAAAAATCAATAAAAGAAAAGGGACAGAGGGATGATAGATTCTTTAGAAAGCCTATTGGTTGTGCTATACGTATAAGTCTGATACAAGACTTTTGAGGTAAAGGACAAAGATGAAATCCCTGCAATTATTTTCAAACAATTATCTAAGTTGCCAGATGAACTTTACTAGGACTATACACACAGCCAGTATTTAAAATGCATTTAACATAGCTCATCTAACTCCCAATTGTTGTGGGAATAAATTGGGGAAATTCTTACATGCACCATTATGAGGAAAAAGGATAGTTTATAAATGCCATAATAAAACAAATTAAAATGTGTTGCAAAAACTAAAGTAACGATGGAAAATTTTCAGCTGAAGATTAAATCTAATTCACAGAATTGCTACCAATTTATCAGGGTTTAAACCAAGCCCTCTTAATTCTCTAACAGCCCAATCATCTTCCACCTGGCAACTCATAGTTTTAAGGTCCTAGTAGCACTTGAAAAGGGGGCTTTCATGGACCTGTTCCCTCCCTCATCTTTTTCTGAGAACAAGGAAAAACGTGGTTCTCAAGCACACAACATTTGAATGCACATCCAGCTAGGAGCACTTCTGAACTGTAGCTGTAGCTGTAGCACAATACTGCAGCTGAGCTGGGTATTTCACCCATGCTTTCTTTCCCTCTTTTGGGATCCAAAAGAGGAAACCAGTTTTCTGGTTTCATCAACCAGTTTTCATCAATAACCCGATAAGAAAGGGAGATATTACCATTCCTAACAAGACTATCAATATTTTTTTACCCCCATTTTTTTCAGAAAGGTTTGATCAAAGTATTAGACTAGTAGATCTGGATTGGAAAAAAAACCTGGATCACTACGAGTTGGAAGTAATGAGGATATAGAACACCCTAACCTTCTGGTCATCTGGTGCTCATCTAGAGTTTTATAGCCCTACCAAAAATGTGGCCGGCTACCATTTTTTACATTTTCCGATATTTAGGGGGAAGAAGTGGTCAGGTAGCTTTTTCATTTTTTTGTAAATAACTTCAGAGATACCCAGATTCAAGCAACAATGTCCTTATACCTTTTCCTTTACTTCAGAAAATGGCTGTCTCCTTCAGCTCTGTAGCATGTTCCCATTAATGACTAATTGCTTTTAATAGACATGGCTACAAACAAAAGAATGGTTCTGAAGTAGCAAGCACCATTCTCAGAGAGAGAAATAACAGTTATAATTTCATGTACCAAGTCACCCATCCTCCTACAGCAAAGAGCTCTGGATTCTACAAAGCCATTGGAGAATGGAGGGCCTAATGATATGTTTTAGCAATTGCAGTAGCTATTCTAAAGCATGACTATAATAACAGTACCTTCCTACTCAATAGGTCTACTCCTCAGCTTCTTTCAAAGTCACTTCACTACTGCTGAAATTCAGATTTTAATTGCTTATTTCTGTCATGAAATGGAAGCACTGGCTATGGAAGAGTCACTCGAAAAGTAATGCAGCTTCTTTTTCACTTTAAATAACAATGTTAGTTAAAGACTGTAACCTTCGAACTCTTTAATGGTTACATTAATGTTAATGTTTGAAATCCAATTTGTATTGGATTTCAAATAAGAGACTGTGTGTTTTAATGCTTTCTTCCATCGTTGTGAAAAAAGATGTTAGAGACTAGGATTCTCCTCTGGCCTCTTCCAGGCATGCTATTTGTCCAATGCAGAAATCTTTCTACATTTTCCAATATTCAGGAGGATTTAAAGAGTTTCAGGAGGTCCCTGGGATAAGTACTGTAGATATAAATACAATGTAAAGCTACGTGGCACTTCTACAATGATTCTTTAAATCAAAATTCAAATGATTTCCCAACACTTTCATATAAGTATTACAAAGCATAGGAACAAGTAAACTGTACTACATACTATAGCCCAAAGAGCTTCTTTGGGGACTTGTTTTTCAAAAAGAATCAGTCTCCAAAACCAGTCATGCCTCTCTATGCAAACCACAAAGAAAGTCCATAAGTTCATGATCAATGGAACTAATAGTCAAGGAGAAGCCCATGGTTGCATTCTCACTATCTATTCCTGGTATATGTGACATCTAGACATCAAATAGCAACACTAAGATAAATTTGTCTGGTCTTGGAAATTCAGTATTGTTTGGGTGGAAGATCACCAGCAGATCCCAGAGTAGACAACCAATTCCTACTGCCAAGAAAACTGCATGGATCCATCCATGAAATAACCAGGAGCAAAGCTAATCTCAAAACAGACTTTACATTTTTCAGTATGTTGTCCATGAGAGAAAACAGTTTATTCCCAAAAAACCATATCTCAAACTGAGTTGATATGAATCTAAATAATCTAATATGGGTTGCATCCCAAAGGTGCTTTTTCAAGAGGCAACTGGACTTTCTGGTTTTTCTTTGAAGACATTTCGCTTCTCATCCAAGAAGCTTCTTCAGCACCTTTGGGACAACCATGAACTTGGAAGACTGAGAATCTCCATAGACATATGGGTTGCATGAACTGCTTTCCAGGTAATATCTCTAAATAATGATTTCAATACCTGGGATGAGGATGGGTTGGAGAATATACTATAGGTTTTCAACACCCAAACAATTCTGACTGAACCAACCACAAACTGAAAATATCTATAAAAACACAACTTGTCTACACTGCTTTCCAGGTAATATCTCTAAATAATGATTTCAATATCTGGGATGAGGATGGGTTGGAAAATATACTGTAGGTTTTCAACACCCAAACAATTCTGACTGAACCAACCACAAACTGAAAATGTCTATAAAAACACAACTTGTCTACACTGCAGCACCATCTTTACAGTTGTGTCAAAATCATGAGAATTACATGGAACAGGGGAGGGTTTTTTTCCAATAAAATCAATGTTTGACCGATCATTTAGTGCCTTCCAAGTGTATCACTCTTGCAACCAAAATCTATCTCAGGAAAGCCTTTTATTATCCAAAAATCCTCTCCTGGACAATACTGAGCAGAGACAATAAAGGTGAAATAAGATTAAAGAATAAAATCAGGCCACATTTGTTATATGTCTTCCATCATTTGTGTTATAATCCTTAATGCTGTTGTCTCATCCCCCTTTATCTCCTAACTAACATCAATTTAATTATTTAAAATAACTTTAAAAATATTTTAATGTTTGTCATTCACATTTCATTTTGTCCCTCCTTTGGCATCCTGTCTTTAATGATTATATTCCACCATTTCTTCGATATTAGTGTAACTCTTGTCCTGCAGCAAATTGCTAACTAGGTATGGGACATATTTCAGAGGTTTCTAATGGTGTGTAGATAGGTTTTTATTTGAAAGAAGAAATGGAAAAAGAACCCTCTCCCTTTCAAATTGCTTAGTGTTTATTTATAAAGTTAAGTTGGTGTTCAACAAGCCTGGTTTGTTTGTTTGTTTGTTTGTTTATTGGAATTTGTCAAACAAAAACGAGAACAATAAGAGAATAAAAATTCAATGACAGGGACGATAGGCATGTTAGTGCACTTATGCACGCCCCCTCTATTGGTTAACCCTTTTCATAAAGTAGCAATGAACTTTTGCACATATTCCTGGTTCCTCTACATTCAATCAAATTACAGGATGGAAAACTTCCTATGGTGTATGCCAAATATCTCACATTTTTAAACCTTGGCACCTCCAGTTAAAGGTGAACAGGTCATAGGTGATGTGAAATATCTTTTTCATCCTGACTTTCTGAAGCATTAACTACCAGTCAGAGAAAATATTAGCTTAGGCTGATAAGTAGTCTGACCACATAAAAAAATAGTGCTCCATGTTCATCAGAATGAGATTGTTTCCTACAGGTAAAAAGCCTGAAAAACAATGGTCTATAAAGTGCCAGTATTATACAATATTTTTAAAACACTGGCATGAGCCAATTACTAGTTATGTTTCTTTAAAAGCCAATCTAGGATAATAAGAGACTTCTGGATGGCCCAGAGAGGTCAAAACGTGAAGGGAAATTATTCTAAGTAGCCATGGAAGCCAGCATGATACAAACAGTATGCCACCTAGGCTATGAAATTAGTTGCTATAGTAACTTGAAGGTCCATCTTCACTTTTTTAATAGTGATTGTTGGAACAGTAATCTTGAAAGATGGAAAGCTAGAGAAAAGGAAAGGTTTGAGAGAACATGAGTAGCAATCAATGGGTTGAGTGTCTTTCATCATGCAGGAGATAGAACTGGGAGACAATCAAGACAGGCTATGCAGCATAGACATTAAAAAGCATTTATGAATTTTCTCTTCTAGGATCATGAGAGAAAAGGAAGGGAGGGAGGGAGGGAGGGAGGAAGCTTTTGTGCCTCTCTTTCTTTCTGAATTCATAAAGACATAGAACAGGAGTACAGTTCATACAAAGCTGATCAATATGAGGCACAAGAACATTAGAGAAGTTTTTTGTGTATGCAGGAACTACTGGGATTTGGGTTCTTGTTTCTCAGCTGCCTGTATTTTTATTTTTTATAATGTTTGTTATTGTTTTTATTCTATTTTAATTCTGTTTATCACACATTGTCACTAATTCAGATGGGCAGCCGTATAAATTGGATAAATAAAGAAACAAAATATTGGTTATGATTTCATGAGATTTGGGTTCACAAATCACACATTAAATGATATTGTGGTTTGTTTTTGACAGTGTGTAGTAAACTGAGCCATTGTGGTTTGTCATGGATAATAAATTGCTTGGATCTATCAAGCCAAATTCACTTTTTGTAAACCTTTTTAAATTCGTGAACAACTTCAAAACTTGTGGAAGGAAATTCTATTTTAAGTGTTGCATAAAATTTATTTTTTTATAAAATTGGAAAAATTTGACAGCTTCATTTGCTTTCCGTTCCATATTTTATTCTAATCTTAAATTCACTTCATTTTATTTTTGCATTGGTTTATTCATTTTTTAAAAAAAAGTTCACAAAGAAAAATACATGTTCATAACATTGTTTCTGCTTTCAACATTTTTGTATGCAATGTTGTTCTATATCCACATTTTTTAATACATTTTCCCTCAAATAATACAAAATTTGAATGCCTGTAATAGTCCTACAAACAAAGGAAAAATGAACAAAAGGAGAAGTGAACAAAATGAAAAACATCCTGTGCCAGTATCCAAAGTGTTACAAATTATATATAGGCTGGCAAAAAGGTATGTTAATCTCTGAAACAAGTCACACTAAGAATAAGTGCAGAATGGGACAACTCGCCACAGCCAACTCACCATGGTCAATACACCACAGGATAACTCGCCATCAACAATTCAACAATTCAACTTATTTAAAATAACTTTACAAATATTTTAATTGTTGTCATTCACATTTCATTTTGTCCCTCCTTTGGCATCCTGTGTTTAATGATTATATTCCACCATTTCTTCGATATTAGTGTAACTCTTGTCCTGCAGCAAATTGTCCCCCAGTAAATTGGCCATGGCAAGTTGTCCTGCGGAGAGTTGGCCATGGCAAGTTGGCTGCAGAGAGTTGGTCATGGTGAGTCTGCAGAAGATCATCCAATGAATTACAAGGCTGAATGAGAATCTGAGACTGTTTCTGTCCAGTGGGTATTCCAAGCATAAATACTGTTTCAAAATGTTCCCTCTTCCTATCACTTTTTGACAAATTACAATGTTTGGACAAGAAGCGTGGACAGTCTTTTTGAATATCTCAGTTTAAACAACTCAATTATGTTTGCAGAGTACAGGAAAAGAGACTGTTCACAGTTAAGGTAACTAACTGAAGAACATAAAGGTCACACTAATAGAGCAGAGGTGCCTGAACCTTTATTTCATTGATTTATCTTCTAGCACTTTCTGAACGAAGACTGTTCAGGAGCTGTAAGTCCTTTTTCTGTCTACTGTGCTATAATTGTCTTTCCACTATAATATATGCCAAGATTGTAAAAATTGCATAACTTACTTTAGATGTTTTTCATCTTGTTCTGTCCAATGTAAAACCACTCTCAGGCATTGATATGTGTTTGTATATATATCTTACCATGCACTCACACAAGCATGGCTGGTTTTGCCATTGTATTTATCACTGATGTGCTAATTAATGCTTTCAGAGATTGTTTTCGTTAGTTGACCAACAAATGTATAATCAAAATTTTAATGTAAGGGCTAGACACGCCCTGCTTATGTTCTTCAATTTCTAGTGGATTATGTAAAATATGGTTTAAAATATTTGGTGGGACAAATGACGATACGGGATTACCGGTACTTCATAATATTTCATGGTCTGTAGAGTATCAGTCAATAGGCATTGTCTAGTTATAATCCTATAGCCTCCTCTCTGCAAAGCATGGCTAGAACAGTATAAAGGTTTACAAACTTTTAAAATGGAGGATGCATTTTTCTATACATGGTCACACCCATAAATTTTTCCTTGACTACTCAAAGTTAGAATCTATACTCTGCAATTGTTTAGATTGATATGAAAATGTAAGAACTTCTTAGACTAGTTTATAGTTTGAAATTTCCCAGTGGCCTCCCATTTAAGTGCTAATCAAATCTGATCCTGCTTAGTTTTATCATGTTTAACCTTTTTTCATAAAACATACATCCGAAGTAAACCATGGCATTAGCTGCATACCCTTTTTCTCTGCATGCCTATTCAAAGGAAGCTAAAGGCATCAGTTGAAAAGAAAAAGCCTTCCTATTTAGAATCTGACTAGACTCAATAAAGTTGATTTCTAAACATGAATCTATAAATTGGAGGTTTCATTATGGAGGATTAGAGAATAAATTTGCCACACAAATGGAGCAGTTATTTCAACCTTTTCCTTTCTGGCCTATATAAAACCATCTGTGGAGGTACTTCTAACGTCTGTATATTGTTGCAATAAATTGCTATTGTGGTGTGCAATCTTACACGAGCCCATTCAGATGTGAGTCCAATTGAGTTAAATGAGGCTTGTTCCCAGGTAAGAGGATAATAGAACTGCATTCCTTTTAGACAAAATTAAACAAGCAGAGTCAGACACTGCTGACTGCATTTGGAGCAGCTTCTGAAAAAAAGACACATATTTCTCCACCTCCATCTTCCTTAGATTCTAGTATTACCCTATAAAATACAAACAAAATATCATTCAATAAATGCATTTCAGATGTGTGCCACAGGTTGCCTGCATCAAAGATAACTAGGCTTATTTACAAATTGCTCTACTTTGCTCCAAGCCATTGCTCAAAGAAGTAGCAATACCCAAGATCCTAATTCAAAATGGCAATGTAAGCTAAGGAGGCCAGTGTACACTCAAAGACAACCTGGTCTAAGAGAGAAGAGTGTCTCACTGTAACCTTGACAGAATGATTGTGACTCACCTTACATTGGCATGGAAAATCTGGAACATATGCTATAGGGTAGTACATTAATTCCAAAATTCAGCCTCCACTTCAAAAGATTAGAAAACAACCAATTAACATTAGACCTAATTGAAAACCAACTGGTTCTATGACATTCTAAAAGATCGTGACAAATTAACAAATGATTGCAACTTTTTTTAACTTTCCTTTCTTTTTACTTGTTAACACATTTCAAAGAGAATAAAGTTTGCCAAACTCTGGAGACTATAAGTATTGTAGTTTTTTATATAATTAGGTAAAGTTTGCCAGCACAGTTTCCCCTTTCTTATAGTGTGACAAATTTGCATGCCATTACTGTAAATTTGTCAAATTTCAAACAAATACATTGCATTCTCTCTCTTTGTCTCTCTCTCTCTCTCTCTCTCTCTCTCTCTCTCTCTCTCTCTCTCTCTCTCTCTCTAGCCACTTGGGGGTTTAGCCAGACACCAACTACCTTCTGTCTACAATGCAGCTCTTGAAGCAGTGCCAAGAAGGTTGTGTGTGTGTGTGTGTGTGTATCAGTGGTGGGTTGCTGCTGGTTTGGACTGGTTCTTTAGAACCAGTAGCTCTGACTCCAAGCCAAGAGAGAACCAGTTCTCTGTATCCGTGAAAGTGGGCCCGCTCGCCCGCCCCTGGGTTATACTGACCTTTATCTCTGCTTCCGAAGCCCAGCTGATCAGGGGCGGCAGATTGAATTGCCGCTCTGCAGCTGTTTTCCGTGCTCCTTGCCTAGTTTGCAATGCGGAAGTTCTATTACCTCTGAACTGCGCACGCGTGCGCAGCGAAGCGCGCAGCGAAGCATGCACTCAGTGAACCGGCAGTGACGAAAACCGGAACCCACCCCTGATGTGTATGGATGTGTGTGTGTGTGTGTGTGTGTGTGTGAAAGAGAGAGAGAGAGAGAGAGAGAGAAAGAAAGAAAGAAAGAGAAAGAAAGAAAGAAAGAAAAAGAAAGAAAGAAAGAAAGAGATGTTCAGGTGGGAGCCTTTGCTTGGCTTGATGAGGTCAAGCTCGACCGCAGGGATAAGTGTCCTTGTTACTGTATGCAAATTAGATTTTAGAAATATAATTGTCCAGAATACCTTAGCAACTATGGTTGGTGGGCCCTTGCTTAGCAGCTTTACCTGGCTCATTATCAACTGTTGGTGAATATCTTTTCAATCCTAAGTAGTTCCATTCCAAACTACAGATAGTCCTCGACTTACAACATTGGTCATTTAGTGACCATTTGAAGTTACAATGGCACTGAAAACCTTATGACCATTTTTCACACCTATGACTGTGGCAGCATTCCCGTGGTCACGTGATTTACATTTGGATGCAACTGGTTCATAAATATGACGGTTGCAGTGTCCTGGGGTCGTGTGATCACCTTTTGCAAACTTCTGACAAGCAAAGTCAATGGGGAAGCCAGATTCACTTAATAACCATGTTACTAATTTAACAACTTCAGTGATTCACTTAATAAATGTGGCAAAAAAAGATGTAAAATGGGGCAAAATTCTTCTGGCTTGTTTAACAAACCATAGCTAAAACAAACCTGGCTTACTCAAAGGGTTCAAATGGAAAAAAAAAAAAAAGGAGGGTTGTTGGGTTTTTTTGTTAGGAAAAACTTCCAGTATTCACCACTACAATAGCACGCTATCTTAGTAGATCATTGGCTCTTCAGTGTTACGAGTTTTTACACAGAAGCTGAATGGCCAAGTATATTTTAGCACTTGGGGGATGACCGGGGGTTGGAGTAGATGAACTTTAAGACATATTCCAACTCTACCAGTTTTGAATTTTTTACACCCATCACTTGGAAAACTCTTGGACATAGTTCTGGCTCAGGGATTCATCTAAAGTAGACACTATTTCTGCTGCTACAGCCCTTATCTGTGAATAAAAGTGTTTTTCCTAGAGAACCAAAAGTATAAGGGAGTAAGACCTAATAACATGTATTAGCAGTCTCTGATATTAATAGCACAGATTGTCACATGATGCGACAGTGATTCAAGTGGGCATGGATGGAGGTCCCATTTCTCCTGGGAGTCTCTGTTCCCCCCTGCAAACAGAAAATAAACACAGCCCTTCCAGAAGCGTAAATGCCAATAACTGTGAAATTTTGATTAAATAATAGATATGTGTTCTGAAGCACTTCTTTATAGCATGTGATTAAGAAAGATAACTAGACATCCTTACAGCTATAATGATAATAATTACTACAACACATAAAGTGTAGAATATGACATTGGAAAGGCCATTATTAACCTTTCCAAGGGTTATTTTTTTTTCTTGGTGTATTTTTTGACATTACAGACAGCAGCTTCAAGAGAGCTAAATGCAACTTATGGCCATGGGATTTATTTTTATTTTTATTTTAAAAAATCACAGCGTCCTCTTTAATACTTTATGGGCAAAAGATGAACCTTCCCTTTCAAGCAGCTGTTTGTTTAAGATCTGACATCTGGGTAGTTCTTATAAAGCATTCTTTTTATTAAGATTTCTGCAACTGCTAGTAATTAAGAGAACTGACACAATTCTTCCTTCTGTTTAAATGTTAGCTCTGAAAAAAATGTTGTGCCCCAGATGCAGGCCTTTTGAACTTACAGCAAGAGGTATTTGAGTTTAATATGATTAATATAGTTATCAGAGTGATAGTATGTATGTGTGTGTGTATCTGTATCTGTATTTATAAAACTATGAATGATATACGGTAGTTATCAGAGCACTAGCAGTGATGACATTTCTTTGGCTAACATGTAGAGTATAGATTGGAAAGAGAGAGAAATAGCACTTCCTCCTGTACAAAAGATAGTCTTCTGCTTGAAAAACTGTACTATCTCTGAAAGAAACATTGGAAGCAATAGCAGGACTCATCCATTTGTTAATGGGGACAGGAGGGCAAAAAATTCCTCCTAACATCTGGTCACAGGCTTACTCATTTTACTGTATTGTTCATTATGGGTTCTACTTAATTTATAGCATTAACTTCTAAATTTGTATTTTTACATATTCCCTAATACAAACATTATGTCTTTCCTCTTTTTATGCCAAGAATTACCCTTTAAATAAATGTATGCATGTCCATCATACATCACAGTGAAGATTAGCTTTTGGAATTTGGACGATATGGCATGACACAAAGGGGCAGCCAGAATGGACTTTTCTCTCCTGAAAAAAGATGTTGTTGACAAAATAGCTGTGGCCAAGTACATTATCAAAAGGACTCAGAAGAATCAAGGTACAAGGAGAAAATCCCATTAATGAAAATATCAGTAGTTATAACATCATTTGTCTGGGCTCCAGAAGAGGAACAAATTATTCCCATATCTCATAAACATATGTCATTTTGCCCCAAATGTTACCTTGTGTAAGCAACCTTGGCCTCAGCCTCTGGAGACCATGATTTGGTTGTTTGCTTCTAAGAGGCAATAAGTTTTCCTCACATTCAGGATAGCCAATGTTATGGAGGAAAAACCTCCTCCTTAGCCAGAAATTACACATTAGTACAAAGAATTCGTCATGAAAGCAGTAAAGCATCATTCTCTGATATTAACAGCTGAAAGTTTAACATAAGATGTGCAGAAAAGCCACAAATTGTAGGTCAAGTCTATGTGCAATGTCCTCTTGTAAGTAACAAAAGAAATCAAATAATGCAAGAGGCCAAGAAGAGTGCTTTTAACAGTCTCTAATTAAGGCAGATTGAAGCCAATCCAAGAAAGTCAAGGTTTCTTCAACAATATATTATTGAAAACATAATTAGCTGCAGGCACTCAGAAACGCTTTGTGAAAAATCAAAGCCACAACCTGAAGTAAATTTTCAAATTACCAATTCATTAATACCAGGGAAGGTCTGTATGGCTAAAAGGCACTGTGCTAGGGGAGGGAAGAAGGCATACCAAAAGATTGTGACTGAGTTGGGCCAAAATATAAATGATGAATAATCACACAACTAACATTTGGCAGATTGCTGCATTCTGTAACCTTGTTCTTGGCTTACGTACAGAGCAGGGTGAGATTTACCAGGATGCATCAGCATGGAAAGGTTATTGTGCTTACGCCTAATCCCGAAAACCACACTCTGCTCCCAGATGCTTTCATTTGGAGGAATCCAATTTAGAGCAGTTTGCTCTTGGCTAGAAGCCAAATGCTAGAGGCAAAGATAAGAGAAAGATACCCCCTTCCCCCATTGTGATACAGACTGACCAACTGCCAGGAAAGGTTGGGACGGTACATGTCAAGGCTCTTTGTCATAGTCTTTGAAGAAATAGGACATACAGTATACTGAATGTGGCAAGATGTAACGCATTTCTGGATTCCCCCAGTGTGGCTTTGGTCCCATCCATCGGTAAAACAGATCCCATTCTGCCACCTTGAGGTTCAATAGCAGATTGATTCACAGTAGAATCTTAGGACTGGAAAAGATTCTAAGAAGTTATCTAATCCAATCATTGCTTGTGTTCTTTTTCTTAAACCAAGCAGAGCCCACAGAATTCAAGTCAGAATTAGCAGTTGAAATATATAACATAGAGGCAAAGAAAGCATTAAGCAGATCAGATAACAGAAGATTCTTGCCTGTATATCCTGCAAGTGGGTTGCATGAAGAAGTCTGTATTATTCCACTGGTGAGTTGTTAGTCTAAGATTTCCTGAATGAGTGTTTATGTAAAATAGAAGTCCATTTATTGTATGTGCAATACTGGATGGTGTACCTCTTTCAATGGTACAATGTGGTCTGCTATTGTCAGGTAGACGACAATCACAATACTTTAAGAGCTCCAAGCAGGCAATAAAAAGAACAGGTTCAAATGGCCATCAAATGGGCTATGTTAAGACTCCATTGACATACAGCCTGCTGGCCTGTTGTTAAAGAGGCCATAGGTAAGAAGAGCTTTGAATATGCAAAAGTACCATACAAATTGATTTTGGGGTTGATTTTGATAGTATCAGAACTAATTAGCATTACTAATGTACTAATATTAATTAGTATTAGTAGTTTTATATAGGACCGATGTAGAAGTGTCAATTAAGATTTTTTTTTCATTATTTAGCAAGTGTGAAGAGTCACTTCGGATAGTGAAATAGACAATATATAAATTTTATAATAGAACCTCTAGGATCTCTTGGGGAATGTTGCTTCACAAGACTAGCGCAGCCACAGAGAAAACACAACTCCAGGGTGCAACAACCTGGCAGTGTTTGATGGAGATGACCTGAAGCATGTCCTCTCTACTGGATGTACTAGGGCTGTCAGAAGGAATGGGGGACAGTCAGTCCCACAAATAGTCTGGTCTTATGCCATGTACAGATTTGTAGATGATAACCAGCACCTGAAATTTGATTCAAAAGCCTATTGGGAGTCAGTGCAGCTCATGAAATTGTGATGTTATATGAATTGAGAGGGGCCAAAAAAACTGCCTGCACTGCTGCTTTCTGTGAGAGAGCCATGGTGGTGCAGTGGTTAGAATGCAGTACTGCAGGCTATTTCTGCTGACTGCCGGCTGCCAGAAGTTTGGCAGTTCGAATCTCACTGTCTCAAGGTTGACTCAGCCTTCCATCCTTCCGAGGTTGGTAAAATGAGGACCCAGATTGTTGGGGGTAATATGTTGACACTGTAAACCGCTTAGAGAGGGCTGTAAAGCACTGTGAAGCGGTATATAAGTCTAAGTGCTATTGCTATTTCTGAACCAGCTGATGGTTTTCAGAAATTTGAACAGAACTCTTTCCAAGGAAAGGCATGACGTGTAGGGGCCCAACTGAGTTCCAAATATATATTAAACAGAAGGGGGGGCTAGAATAGACCCCTGTCTCGCTCTCCTATTAACATAAATTTCTTTGGTACAGTGTCCATGGGCACTGTATCTGACCTTGATCTGGGAGTTCTCATATAACTTATATATAAATAACAGTAGTTTTTGTCCATTGAGGAAGAGTTCAATTTCTCCCATAGTTTGGGTCTGGGGATGGAATCAAACACAGACCTAAGGTCGATGAATGTTGTGTAAAGTGATGAGCACACTCACAGAGTATTTCTCAATATAGGGGATAGATAGATCAGGTCCATGTAGTTAATAAGGCAAAACTATAATATTGCAATACTATAGTTGTTATACTATAGTATTATACTATAATATAGTATAGTATTATACTATACTATACTATACTATAATAAAACAGTATTAACTTGATATCAGACTGAATACAGCTTTGTTCCATGAATGAAAATAAATTGTGTTTAAGGAAAAGTCCATTCCATGAGATTAATTTTCTTTCTGAATAGATACTTCTGTGTATGGTCTGAAGCAAACCACATAGGATCTAGTCGTCCACATCCTGATTTCGGCATTCGGCATTCAGCATTTTACCATCATTAGGTTTCCCCAGAGCTGAACAGGGCTGATGCAGACGAATGTAAAGCAGTGATGGGGAAACCATCAAATGAAAAAACATCCAGATGTGTTAATTGTGGAAGAAGAAATTACAAAACTCTCTTTCTTTCTCCTAGGTCCTTGAAAGATAAGAAGACTCCAAATGGTATAAACCTCCAGACTTCCTCCATCAGGAAAACTGATAATTTCCACGCCGGAAGCAATTATTGTTTTTAAAAAAGGAGCAGCAACAGCAGAAGTCAATTCTTCTAGGAGAAAGCAAAATCTTGCAGGGATGACTAAGTTGCATCCATTCTCCCAGAGGTATAATGTATACAAATCAAATCAAAATATAAATCATTCCTCCCTGTTGTGGGGTTTTTGCACAGTTTCTTTTAATAAAACATGCAAATATTTTGCAGTAAATTGATTTCCCATTTTCAGTTCTCTTATCTCCATATTTATTATTCATGATCTTTTTACTCCCTTACTTGAGTAGAAGGGGGGAAAAATGAGGTGTGGATGGGAGTGGGAGAAGAATTCTGTGTAGAGTTCACTAAGCTTTTAGGAACTGGCTTTATTATTGTTATTATTAGCACAATTTCATACTCCTAGGAATAAAAGATAAATGTAGACATTACTTCTAATTTCAACCAAAGCTAAGAGGTAATACAATGACACCCTCTTTTAATGCAAATAGTTGCAATACGTGGCTTTGTAGCCAGTGCACTCAGCTGCTTGGCAAATTGCAATGGGAGTTTGAATCGCTGGGCAAAATGACTGTTGTTTAACCTGTGACCAGGCTGGATATTATTAGTGCTGTTGTTAAAGGTGTATATACATCAGTGTTGCAGAGAGAGAAACAATCCATGAACCTGCAATTGTTATGGTAAGACCTTGGTGCTTTAAAAAAAAAAAGTGTGTGTGTGTGCCAAATACTTCAGTATATTTTAACGGTTATTCTGCTTATCTGCTTTTGCACAGGGCTTGATGTGGATTCCCCTTAATTTGCATTGATTCAGGCCATTGATATACCCTGAAGACAACAGACCAAACTTGATTAACAATTATGAAGCTGGTAATTATAATTACTTATAGGACGTGATGCTTGGGTGCTTCCTAGCAAAATAATATCAATAGAAAACATTGACAAATTTTTGAACAAGGAGTTGAAATATGCTGCTGTAGAGGAAGGAGAGCCACAGCATTTCATCACCCAGAAAGGAGGCCTCTAGAGCAGGGGTGTCAAACTCGATTTCATGGAGGGCCGCATCAGGGTTGTGTTTGACCTTGGGGGGGGCGTGGGGGGCGTGGGCAGGGGGGGCATGGCCAGCTCTACATCGCTTGTGTTGGGGGTACCTGTGGTGGCCCAAGCGCTCTGCCAGCGAAAACGGGCTCCCAAGCTCCGTTTTTGCTGGCAGAGGCACCGCGGGCCAGTCCTTCGCTGTTTCCAGGGCAACTCCGCGGGCCATATCTAAACACCCCATGGGCCAGAGTTTGACACCCCTGCTCTAGAGGAACCATGGGGCTGCATTTGCCAAAACAATGGGGATTGCCATAGAAATAAGATGAGAATAATCCTTGTTTATAACCAGCCCTACCCAAAAATACAATCAACTGACTTTCTTCCTTTTTCTGAGCTATAATTCCAAAGCATGTCATTATAACTTTTTGTACATTGGCTTTGCATGCAGACAACCCCCTCCCCTTAAAAAAACCCCTTTAATCCCCAGATATGACTTTTAAATATTTATTTTTGAAACTCTGAAGTGAGCAGTTTTTGGTCAGCGTAGAATAGCCTTTCCCAATCTTGGTGCCTCCTTAGATTTTGGTGCCCATAATTCTCAGCCAATTGTGAATTTTTAGCACATCTGCAAGACAGCAATGGGGGAAGGCTGATGTAGATAATATCAAGCAAATTGGATTATTAAGTTGGCTGCCCAATTCAGGCAAGTCTCTGCTCTAAAGGGAAAATGCTTTGACTATTAAGGGCAGTGAGACAATAGCCCTTCTTGGGACTTATTGAGCATTGCCACCCAATCACAGAAGAGGTGTTACAAACCATCACTGGTAAGAAAAGCATGGTCAATATGATTTTCTCTCGTGTTTCTAACTGGCAACCTAATCTAACGGAAAAAGTTTAAGTTCATAAGAGGCCACAAATTGTGCTGCTGTAGCTACAGATTGATTCAGGGCCTGATTAAAAAAAAAAAAGGATATTCCATTTCCTCATTCTGGTTGTTTGGAAGAATCAAAATGATTTTGTACTGGTCTCTGTAGGTTTTAAGGATTTGTCAAATGTTGCTATACAGGGGATATAAAAGAAATCAGCCACAAATCTCATTGGGAGTGAACTTCTGAAAACCTGACAAAATAGATCACATCGCATGGCATGGATGACAGCACTTAACAGAGTCTGTTAGCTTCATTCATTCTCTGGTCAAAAATCTGCATGCGTGCACGCACACACACACACACACACACACACACACACACACACACACACAAATACACACCTGTATTTGGGTAGAAAAATTAATCCAAGCTATATTGTTATTGCATACAAAGAAGAATAGTTTTTCAAGTTTACATCTGAGAAATATGTACTTTAGAAGCATGTGTGAAGGAAATAAAAAAATGACATCAGGGAAATTTGAGTTAAGAAATTCTGTAAGTTAGGGGAAATTATAAGTGAAAGCACATAAATACATGTGTGTGCGGGTATGTATATATATACACACCCATACACATATATTCATATAGGTAGAACATTTTAGTTAAATCCCCAGTAGATCAAAATGGCAGTAACAGCTTACTTTATATTGACCTGTACATGCTTAGGTGTTAATAGGCCATCGTGTGAATCAAAATTGCTGCCATTTGAATGTACATCATAGTACTCACATATAGTAAGTTATAACAATGGTTAAGAATAGCTACAGCAATCATCAGTCATGAAATGGAAGTAAATTTTGATTGAGGTCCTTACATTGGTGTTAGTCATCTTCCTAGATGTCCATTATAAGGATCAGAGGCCCTCATGCCACATTTTGCAAGTTTCCATCCATCCTGAATGCTTCTTAGAGATGATGTATACAGAACACAAGAAAATCCCTTATTCATATGACCTTTATGTTCATGTATTGTTATGTCATGCTGTTATGACATAAACTGAACAATTTATCACACCAGTAAATCTACCTCTGAAATACCCGAGTTAAATGGCCCAAAGATTTAAACATAATTGGACGCAAATATCACATGCTTAAACAATTCTCTGATTGTCCAAATACTGTATAGATCAGGTCTGAGATGGTGGATGAGACAGAAAGCAAAAGAAAAAAGAAAAAAAAGTGAAGGAAAAGGAAATGGATGGATATGCACATTTAATAAGGGATAATTACTGATATATATGAATGTGAGCAGGTGGCAGTCGTGGCCAGGAGGGCCTTTGTACAACTGCAGATTGTGCTCCCTTTCCTGGATCAACAATCCCTATTCACAGTCACTCCTGCTCTAGTCACCTCCTGTCTTGACTATTCCAACACACTCTACATGGGGCTGCCCTTGAAAAGCACCCAGAAGCTCCAGTTGGTCCAAAATGCAGTGGCCCACATGGTTTTGTGCAGACTTTGGTGTGCACATGTGTCAGCTCTGCTATGGGAGCTGCATTGGTTTCTGAATTGCTTCCAGGTGCAATTAAGGTGTTGGTTGTCACCTTTAAAGCCCTTCACGACCTGGGACCAGGTTATCTGAGGGACCGTCTCTTGCCGATCACATCCACAGGACACACTAGAGCGGGGAGGCAAATAATGTTGTGGGTCCTGTCCCCTATGGAAGTACATCTGGCGGGACCCAGAAGAAAGGCCTTCTCAGTGGTGGCCCCCTTCCTCTGGAACATCATCTCTCCAGAAATTACATCTGGACCCCACTTTGACAGTCTTTCAGAAGGCCCTTAAGATAGCAATAGCACTTAGACTTATATATCGCTTCATAGTGCTTTACAGCCCTCTCTAAGCGGTTTACAGAGTTAGCATATTGCCCCCAACAATCTGGGTCCTCATTTTACCCACCTCGGAAGGATGGAAGGCTGAGTCAACCTCAAAGATGTGGTTTTGCCAGTGGGCTTGGGGAACCCAGAGTGTGATGGATCCCATCAAATAGCTTATTTAATTGTGTGCTGTCATCTGAGTGGGTGAGGGTTATTGCTTTTTATTTTTTATTTTTTCTATTTTGTGTTTTTACTGTTTATAAGTCGCCTAGAGTTGTTGTGAGAGAGTAGGTGGCTATATAAGTTTTCTAAAAAAAAAATTAGCCAAATCAATTACCATATGGCATTACCATTGCTATTCTGGATAGACATCCACCCATTCTCATACTGGGGCATTGTGCCATTTTAGAACCTAATCCTGATTCTGTGTAATCACATACCATCAACTAGCTTCCAGAGCTCACACTTTGCTTCTGTCTTTGTTATCCTTTAAATTGGAACCAAGTTGCTGCTTCTTTGCTGGGCTGCAGTTTAACAGAGCTAATGGATAGTCAATTTCTCCATAGGTGAGAACTTTAGGCTGATCTCCACCACACAGCGCTTGGGCTTTCCTCTACTTCTCTATTTCATCGTAGTTGTTCCTTTTTTCTATTATTTATTCCTCCACATCCTGCTGCTCCAATGATGAAACTGCCAGTATTTCATCATCAACTCACAGGAGAATATTTATGTAACACAGAAAGTTAGTAAGGTATCTCAGACATCCCTTTTCTTATTATAAGAGATTGGATTATATTTTTTGCCCTTATCAATAACTTACATGCATGCGTGCATTCATACAATCAGTAAAATAGATTGGCTGACAGTGATTTCTCCATATTATTTGCGCAAGATTATAGTGGGTCAAACTCCATTAGAAAGATTTAGGAGTAAAAATAGTGATGGTGTGGAAATGCCCTATGCCTAACTAATTAGCAAGATCCCCCCCCCCCATTTTCAATAGGCATTAGAGAAAAACTACTTTTAGGTAAATTCCCTGTATGTTAATGGTTTGCAATCAATTGTATGAAAGATATAGTTTCAATTCTTTCCAGAGAATAAGACAAATCCAATGGAATTTTATGAGCTGAACATGGTGTTATTGCTCTTATTTCAATATATGTAGCCAAAGTGTATATACCTTTGAGAATGAGTTGATTTGTACAATTATCTTTCAATAATTGCCATGATCATCTGCAGACTTTCTAGTCCACTAAATCCTAACAGAAAATATTGAGTTTTGGAGACTGGGGAATATGGGTAGCCAGGGAAGCATCGTACAATCACAGAATGTTAAGTATTAGAAAAGCCTTGGAGTTAATCTAAACAAACCTCCTGCACTCTTCAGAATTCTGTACTACAATATCCATGATAAATGATCATCAAGCTTCCATTTAAACATTTCCAGTGAAAAAGAGTTCACCACCTTTCAAAACATTTTGTTCCACTGCTGAACAGCTCTTACGTTACTTATGTAAGATCAGAGTCTTCCTGATATTCAATTAAAATCTGCTTCATTATAATTTAAGACCATTGTTTCTTGTCGTGTCTTTTGGAACAATTCTAAATGTTTTCAGCCCATCTTCTACAAGCTAGCCCATCATATACTTGAAGAAATAACACATTTTCCTGCAGGAGTAGCTTCTTCAGGCTAAACATAGCCATCTCAAACCATTCCTTTCACTTTCTTATTATTCTAGCTGCTCCCCTCTGAAGAGTCTCCAGTCTATCACTCTGCTTCATAAAGGGGGATGCCCAGAACTAGACACAATGTTCTAGGAAAAGTTCTAGGAAAAGTTTTCCCACCCCTTAAAGGACCTAATGGTAAAGACTATAATGATGAAACCATTAAAGCCAACCTCTTTAACACATTCTTCGGCTCAGTCTTTGTAAACAGCAATGGCTCATGCCCAATATTTCCTAGTCGTACCACAAATAATTACAACGATCTAACACAAATTGATTTTACAGAAGATAACATTGCAAAGGCATTACGCAACCTAAAACTATCTCTATCTATTGGACCTGATGGACTATGTGCATATTTCTTAAAAAAGCTCTCCACAGCCTTAGCTGAACCTCTTAGCATAATCTTCGATAAATCTTTCAGGACTAGCTCCTTACCCAACTTATGGTCACTAGCCACAGTCATCCCTATCTTCAAAAAAGG
>QLTV01002691.1:1770436-1798626 GCA_003457575.1 Thermophis baileyi
AGCGCACCAGCGTGCCTACCGTCCCTGTCCTACTGTCCTATTGTCCTCATCTATCTGTATTCACTTTGATTATGTTTATGTTTATACCTATACCTGCTATCTTGTACATGTTTGACAAACAAATAAATAAATAAATAAATAAAAAATAAATAAATGTAAAATGCAGAATCACAGTGGCTTCAGTTACTGGGAAGTTGTTCAAGAGCAACAATTACAACAATTTTGTTTCAAAAACACAATGAATTAAGCATACTACTCGGAGAAATTCAAAAGACATCCACAAGCATTCTGAGAAAAAGTAGAAAAAATAAATATTATTTTAGAAACCAGAAGGCAGATTTCAGCACTGTGATGTTCCTTAAGGATGAGTTTATGGTGATCATTTTTATCTTAAAGTGAAACAACTGATACCAAGATCATCAACTTTGGCAGCTGAGCCAATTTATTTCGGATTCAGGTGTCCATGTCATATAGAATATAAAACAAGTTCTCCATCTTTTAGTCAGGACTGAGTATTTGTATTTTTATATTATTTTATTTGTATTGTCTATAGTTTTATATAGTTTTATCTTTTAATATTATAAGCCGCCCAGAGTTACCCTGGGGCAGCCAATAACTTTAATAAATAAAAAAGGTCATTTCTTCATTGAGGAGAGGGACTTTTGAACTGAGTCCAGAACTTTAGCCGCCTTAAGAACTGGTGGTTTTCTCCTTTAGTTGTGGGACACCAGAATAATGCAATGGGATGTTGGGCTGATTGGATCTGATTGTTTGTAGACTCAGTAAGATGCTTAGCCTACATTTGACATTTTTGTCTACCTATCAAATCCTTCTGAAGGACCTGAAATAGGCAGATGTTATTTGATGATGTTAAAGACAGCTTCACAGGATGTAAGCTGTTCCCAGTAAACTTCTGCAATTGACTGGTGGTGATTTTGTCAATGCTGATGGTGTTCAAATGGTGCTCCAGATGTTTTGGAATTTCACCCAAGGTACAATTACTATTTTGGAGTCGCAATGGCTCAGCAGTTAAGATGCTGGACTTGTCGGCTGGAAAGTGGACAGCCCAGGTTCAAAACCTGAGTAGCGCATGATAGCAATAGCACTTAGACTTATATACTGCTTCACAGTGTTTTACAGCCCTCTCTAAGCAGTTTACAGAGTCAGCATATTGCCCCCAACAATCTGGGTCCTCATTTTACCGACCTCAGAAGGATGGAAGGCTGAGTCAACCTTGAGCCAGTGAGACCTGAACTGCCAAACTGCTGGCAGCTGGAGATCAGCAGAAGTAGCCTGCAGTGCATTCTAACCATTGTGCCACTGCAGTGACGAGTTCCCATCTTCACCCTGCCAAGTTAGCAGTTTGAAAGCATACAAATGCTTGTAGATAAACATGTACCACTTTGATGGGAAGGTCCGTGATGTTATGCTGGCCATATGACTGTGGAAATGTTTTTGGACAATGCTGGCCCAATGGCCTTGAAACGGAAATGAGCACCGCCCTCTATAATCGGCAATGACTAGTGGAATAAAATCCGCAGGGACCACTTTACCTTTTACCTTTATCTCCAGGTACTGCAACATCTACTATCCATACTTTTTTCTTTTTCTTATCAACAATTGTTAAGTCTGGGGTGTTATGTGACAGGTGTTTGTCTGCTTGGATTCCAAAGTCTCAGAGCACTTTTGCTTCTTCATTTTCTTGCTTGCAGGCAAATGATATTTCTTGCAGATCTTCCAATGTGCCATTGTTGCTACTGGTACTTGATATTGCCATTGTTTGTAGTCAGTCTGTGCAAGCTTCTTGCTAATTAGAAGATCCACTGTTTCTTCAGCTTCTTTGCAAAGACAACACTTACCATCTCTTGTTGTCTTCTCAATTCTGGCTTCTCCAGAATTAGCCCCTTTGCATTACTATTATTAAATCACCACCATTACAACCATTTCCAGTTCTTGCAACCTACAATAAGGTAAAGGTAAAGGTTCCCCTCGCACATACGTGCTAGTCGTTCCTCGTTTCAAAGCCGAGAAGCCGTCTCCGTGGTCATGTGGCCAGCATGACTAAACGCCAAAGACGCATGGAACGCTGTTACCTTCCCACCAAAGGTGGTTCCTATTTTTCTACTTGCATTTTTACATGTTTTCGAACTGCTAGGTTGGCAGAATCTGGGACAAGTAACGGGAGCTCACTCCGTTATGTGGCACTAGGGATTCGAACCACCGAACTGCCGACCTTTCTGATCGACAAGCTCAGCGTCTTAGCCACTGAGCCACCGCATCCCTTGCAAACCTACAAAGTACGCATTTAATTGGAAACGATTGCTTCCTTCTCCACTTCAATTGCTGCTGTACCTTTTCCATGTTTAGAAGCAGTGGGGAAAGTATCTGCTTAGGAAAAGGGTGGCATATTATCATGCCATCTTTGCAATCCCCACTTGGATTATTAATAGAGAAGAAATGCCAGTAAGCTCATACTTTCACAAACCAAGCAACTAGTCCTGCAGAAAATTCTCAGTGAAGATCTGAAACAAAAAAGGATACATATTTACCAGAGGTGGGTTCCTCCCAGTTCGCACCGGTTCTATAGAACCAGTAGCAAACCGCTGGTGATGTCATGGATGCGGTTCTGTCGGTGCCGGTCCGTGGATGCCGCCACCCTTTTTTGGGGGGAAAAAATTGGAATTTTTTACTAATTTTTTTTTCTGCGCATGCGCAGAAGCCGAGTCCCCAGCACTGCGCATGCGCCGCCATCTTGTTTTTGGCTTTTGGGGGGGGGGAATTTTTTGCAAATTTTCACGGAGCTACGTGGCACGGGAGGAAGCAAACCGGCAGCGAGGTAAGTTAGAACCCACCCCTGATATGTACAGTGGAAAGAAGATCAGATCATACCCATGTCTTTAGTTATAATCTGAAATTATAGAAAAAATGTCAGCAAGGTTAAACTTCAGAACAGTAAAAAAAGATTACCCCAGCTGTTTTCAAAATAAAAGGAAAATAAAAGGATCAGTATATCAGCTGCTAAGTGATAATGCTAAAAGGTAACAGATAACAATGAAAAGACAGAACTACTCTACTTCTATTTAGATTCATTCTTTGCCAACAAGAAAGAATGTGTTCCATCAGGCAATTTTTAAGAGTGGGATGAAAGGGCATGATTGAGACTTGAGTTTGATAGAAACATAGTAAATTCTTTTTACTTCGTCAAGTAAAATCTCGTTTACTTCCTATAGTCAGTAACATCTCGTCACTTTACAATCTTTTTACTTTGAATAAGTTTAAATCGCCACGGTCAAATGAAAACAATTTCTAACCCTTCTATACAGGTAGTCCTCATTTAGTGACCAAAATTGGGAACAGCAATTCAGTTGTTAAGCAAAGTTCATTTTGGGGGAAAATGTATACCAGAACACCAAATGATCAGGCTAAAAGCTTATGTGGTCTAGTATTCTATGAAACACATTCATTAACTAGATCCGTGATGGCGAACCTATGGCACGCGTGCCAGTGGTGGCACTCAGAGCCCTCTCTGTGGGCACGCGCGCCGTCGCCAGCTGCTCTTCTGGTTTCCAGCGCACGCATGCCAGCCAGCTGGTCTTTGGGTTTCCGGTGCTCCGCACACATTCTGGTTTGGGCATTCAGTGCCAAAAAGGTTCGCCATCACTGAACTAGATACACTGGAGAAGTGTACACTTTCCTGCTAGGAAAGAGGATTAGGGCTTTTCCTTACTTGGTTTTTTTTTTTTTTTTTTGGCAATCTTATTGTATTCTAGTCATGAAATAGTATCCACCAATAGACCAAGATGTTTAGTAGCCTTTGATTGTTCTTCATCAATGTGTCTCATCCCCCTGTGAAGACTATTGCAACAGATAGCCATAGGCAAATATGTTAAAAGTGGATTCCATAATTTACCTAAGCATTTTTCCTCCTGTCTTTCTTAATGTCCACACAAAGAGCTTCAGTGCATGACCTGACATTGCCAAAAGATAGTATCTATCTATCTACATTTTCCATTCAATGCCTGAGTTTATGTATTTCTGTAATACCCCCCTCACCTAAAATGCTTAAACCTTCTAGCCATTTTGATTGTCTGTGCCTTAACAGCCAAAACAAGTAAGAAAAAAAATGATTACAGAGGTGTGCGTATGTATATGTGCAATGTAAATATGAAATGTTTTATATTGTTTTAATCTCAATATTGTCAGGCCCCACCAAACCAAGAAAAAAAACAATTACTTCTAAACAGTTTCCTTTATTATTCTTCACATAATAGACAGTGAAGACAGAAATCTGGCCAAAGCAAGGCAAACTACTTGCATCATTAAAGATATACTCTAGAACCGTGTTTTTCAACCTCATCAACTTTAAGATGGATGGACTTCAACTCCCAGAATTCCTCAGCCAACTTTGAAGTCCATCCATCTTAAAGTTGATGAGGTTGAGAAACACTGCTCTAGATTTTTTTAGGGAGGGGCTGACTTGACTCTCTTCCTCCCAACCAAACTATCCAAACTTCACTGTCTCTTATTCCTCTGGAATGCACTACCTTTCTCCTGGGAATCTGGATGGAACAAAATGGGCATGCACATTAAACACATACACGTCTAATGCAAGGTAGACATAAACTGATCTGTTGACTGACTTGTTTCTTTTTCCAGAGATGAGATTTTTAGAATCACAACTCCATGTCGTATATTTTCCCCAAACCTTACATAGCAGATGATCCTTACTCTTCCATGGGAGAGAAACCACAAAATTAACATTTGTAAATACACTTTAATGTTCTTGTGTCCTCCTATAAGATTGCCAATACTTTGCTTCTGATAAAGCTCCTATACAGGGGTCCCCAAACTTGGTAACTTTAAGACTTGTGGACTTCAACTCCCAGAATTCTCCAGCCAGCATAGCTGACTGGAGAATTCTGGGAGTTGAAGTCGACAAGTCTTAAAGTTGCCAAGTTTGAAGACCTCTGTCCTATAAAGAGCAGCGTTAATTTTAGCTTCTGGATTTTATAGTTTTACCATGAGAGCTTTGTAGTGGGAAAGGTGTTTTAATTCCAAATGAGGAATGCATCTTGACTCTGTTCTGAGCCCTCCTCCTCAACCACATAATGTTTTTGACTTCTACCCTAAATCTCACTCTCTTGACATACTATTTACTTATTTTTGATGACTGGTTGACATAAAAAATTCAGCATGAAAAGCAATTATTGGGGTGGAAATGTGAGGGTGAGGGGAAAATCGTTTAAATTCAGCCCATAAAATTTCACCATGGCAATGGGAGTTCTCCACTTGAAAAGAAAAGGGGTTTTTTGGGGGGGGGGGGTTGAGCCTCAAAACATTCAAGAGAAGGCTTTGGTAAAGTACACTTAGTTGGAAAAGGCATCTTGATCATAAAATCAGCTGTTATTCTGCAGTTTTGCCTATTTTTGTCTAGTACCTGGGATGTATATATATTTTTCCCTGCAAAGAAATATTTTTTTTAAAAAAATATACCCTCCCAAACAAAATCTTTTTTTAAAAAAAAAAAAGTTTGCTCGTGTTGCAAAACACTATCTGTTAAGTCCTCCAGCTAGGCTAAAAACCTATCCTACTGCTCCTCGGGAATTCTAGTGAATTAATAATGCCACTGATGAATATTCAAAAGTAGGCAGCTATTGTGCCTTCAAGCACATAATTAATTATTCATTACACATTTTTATTCACTGAATTAAAAAACCCAGGGTGCTCTGGGAAATGAAGTGTACTTCACTGCAGGGGCATGAAATTCTACACTGTCCCTTTAAGGATTATTACTCTGTATTTATGGTTGCCAGGCAACATAAATGCTGGGCAATTAGATCATGGGTTGTCCCTGAAGACTGATGGGATAATAAGCAGTAGTCAAGTATTAAGTTGACCTAGTAAAGGTCCCATATGAATAAACCTGGGGTAGGACCACAGCTGGCATCTTTCAAATGCAACTTTTACATTTGTCTCCTGTAAAGGGGGAGTGCATTCAGACAGGAATTTCACATCTGGGAGAAAAGTGAAAGGCTGCAGGCTTTGGATTAACATTGCTTAAGTGGAATGGATTTAATGTGATCAACACTCACTGCGATGTCATTTTCCAGCTGAAGTTAACCGAATATTGAGTTTAAAAGTACAGTATCAGTCCATTAGGAAATGGAGTCCAAAATATGGTTTTAGTAAGTCTTTCCTTATCTAATCCCCATATTAAACTGCAACTTTCATAATTTCCAGTTGGCATAACTGGGAAACATAAGATTATAGTCAACATATTTGGAAGGGTGGGAAGGATGATTGATGCAATGTTATAAGCAGCAAAAGATTTCTTGCAAAAGTTAGGAAAAGAAAAGAGATGCTAGTTCTGACTTGCATTAGTTCTGTGATCTGATCTTTTCAGTACAGTGCATCTACGGTATACACACATTATATTGAACATGCTAAGATTCCTTTTCTACAGTCCGGTCACAAAGGAGAAGCCACGAGGCAATTACAGAGGAGGAGGGGGGGAGGAGGAGGAGGAGGAGGGATTTAAAATATTGTGCCTCATCTGATATACAACTCATTGGATACACAGTTGTTTCTTGTGTATATCGCTGTATAAACAGCTATACTGTGTATAAACAGCCATCATATAAAAATATTCTGCTCTAGACACTATACAAGCACAGTCTCCAAATATGCGATGGATGTGTTCCAGAAAGTCATAGCTCTTTGGCTCCCTTCCTCTTTGAATCTCTGAGCTTTCCTTATTACGTGGCCAAACACTGGTGGCCCCATGGTGCTGAGTAATTTATGAAAATAGCAACAACCCTGCCATTTCAGAAAGTAGGATGCAAATATGTTCCATGCTTGCATATGGTCTTTTATGGGAGTCACATACCTTGCATAATTTAACACACGCAGCTAGCTCCATCAATCCAGGCCACCAGCCCTATGTAAAATTACACAATCTAATATGTTGGATGGAAAAGAGTGCCAAGAGCTGCCTTGCCGTGCAGCACAATGCTCAGGGATATAAGACAAGCTTTGTGTGCAAAAAGTGAGAAGTTTAGCATTCACTTTAAAGAGGATCAGCCCACTACTAAGGGAAAAACCTTTGCAGAAATGTTGCAGAGCTCACAGTAGGGGGCTAGATGGACAAGTACCCAAAGCCAGTAGAGATTCCTCTCTGCTTGATTTCAAGGATGTGCTCTGGATCCGTATCAAGCCTGAATCCACAGTGAATCAGGGTCTTTTGCGTTAGTTGTCTAAAGGAGGACCTTTCCTGACACAAACAGCCATTTCAAAACTGGGTAGAAGGGCTTCCAATAAAAATGCCTTACAACCTTGGATTGCAGACTCCAAAATTCTTCTAGTGTGCATAATTTGCTGCTTGGGAGGGAGACGTTTCCTTTTTTAAAAAAGGCTTTTGTTCTACCACTTTCTAGGCCTATCGAAGAAAAAGTGCAACAGGAGCAAAGCTCCAATCGTTTTCTCATTTAAGGAAGAGAAAAAATCCACCCATGCTGGGAATTTTTTCCTCAATACAGGGAAAACTCTCCCAGAGAAAATGGAGCTTTATTTTTTCCAAATCCTGCTCTTGATCCAGATAATGTCAGATTAAATCCCAAAGGTGCTTTTTTCAGGAGGCAACTGGACTTTCTTGTTTTTCTTTTTTTGAAGAAGTTTCACTTCTCATCCAAGAAGCTTCTTCAGCTCTGACAAGATAGTGACAGATAAACCTTCCAGTGCTTCAACGACCCTCTAAAAGGATGCAAATATCCTGTCAGAGCTAAAGAAGTTTCTTGGATGAGAAGTGAAACATCTTCAAAAGAAAAAACAAAGTCCAGTTGCCTCCTAAAAAAGCACCTTTGGGGACAACCATGACCTGGATGACTGAGAATCTCTACAGACTTTAAGTCAGATTAAGGTATTTCTGGAGCTCCAGATCCAGGTCACAAAGTGAATCAGGCAGTTTTGTATATCTCAAGAAGGTGCCAGCCTTTGCATCATGGTGTCAGTGGGGAATTGTCTGAGGTGATGACATAACAACACAGGGTACTACCCGGATTTTAAATTTTAAAAAGTCTTTTAAATTTTTGCCATGAATAAAAGCTTAAACTTGTTCTTGGCTTTCTGTTCTCTTCCCACAAAAAATGCAGCCAATTCCTTCTACTTAATTTCAGAACTGTCTTTTGTTCTCTCAGAATTATTTGTAAATTCAAACACATCTGTCGTAGGATATTCCTACTTCCACTACTACAAAAAAGGTAAAATCTGCTCTACTGTCCCACTGGTGACATAGTGATAATGGTTTTGTTATACTTTTCTATCATTTATTTTATAGAGATAACTAGGAAACTATGCCTTATCTCTATCCACAGACATTTCCCTGTGATGCAGCATGAAATAGTTCACAGTTGGAGATGCAATGAAGATTTCTAGACTTTTGTAATATGAAGAGATTATGCACGCACACACACAAAATACACAGACACACCCAGAAACAATGCTCTTATCAGAGAACACACTGATGCTTGTAGGTATATCCTGCACACAGACTATTTAGTTATCCCATCCCTCTAATATAGCACATATCCAAACATCCAGAAGATCCCAAATCAGTTCTGATTACAGCATCCTGACAATAAGTTTATCAGTAGGCAGGGGTGGAAGAAAAACATTCATTTAATTCCTGTTATATTAACTCAATTGCTATAAATACTGTCGATTGATTTCCGTAGGTATTAAATGATCATTAGGGCTCTGCTTAAAATTTTCAGGTCTTTCAATTATTTGTCTTTGCTTTAAAATTGTACCTGCTTATTTGTTTTGCTATTACATTTTAATCCACTACAATGCTCTGACTGTCTGTAGTTTATGGAAATAAAACAGCCACAATACAACAATATAAGTAAACATAAATTTCATAAATTTAAAATTAAAACAATATCTCAATTATAGCTTAGCAACTCGTAACAGTTTAGTAACTCAATAACAGTAACAATAACTGCCCAGATTCACTTGGTAAAGAGATGGGCAGCATACCAATTTAATAAAATCAATAAATAAAATAAACGTAAATAAGGAGGATATCAGGATCAGAGGTTGGCAAATGCTTCAAAAGAATGATTACAGGTACCTATAGAAAACAGAGGTTCAGTGTTTCCAAACAATGCAAGCAACCTTCTCCTAATTCATCTAAGAAGAAAGAAATTATTATTATTAGAGTTTTCCAGATTCATCTCCTTTTCAGTATGTTACTTAAGCTGTGAATAGTCACATACAATCTCTCTAAGATATGAAGTGGCTCTCCAGATAATGCTAAACTATAACTGTCCAGCCATCATGACCAATAATAAAGTATGATGAGAGTTATTACTTAGCAATATTTTAAGGCTGGGAGCACCAATAGGATGTATTCATGGCCTGAAAGAAACATGTAGATCAGTTTAAAATACCAAAAATTAAATTAGTTCAAACGCTTCTTATGTTTCAAAGGATAAGGAACGAAGAACAAGATTACCATACAGGTAATAACAATAACAATATATTAGAAACTCCTATCAGGCAATCAGTATTTATGCCACAAGATAATCAGTCAAATAGGATCACAAATAACAATTGTTGCTTCCAACAATGGAATACTCTTAAAATAGAGAACTAACCAATTTTTAGTCCACCAGTGGTCATTAAGTTTGATCTAGCTGGATATCCATGATGCACTGAATGGACAGTCAACTCAGCTGGTGCTCATCAAATATGATCCAGCCACAAGATTATCCAGGCATGCTGAGCCAGATGAATTCTTTTGAAATGAACCCTTAAGTGTTTCTTACTCTCTAAGTGCTTGTCTGACTTTTGATATTCAACCTAATCCTCTGGATATCAAACCTCAATAACAAAACTCTTTGTTGCCATGTAGTAGTCATCCAGAATTTCCATAGCCCATATCTGATTAGTCCTCGCTGTTAAAAGGAGTCACATGGTTATATTGGTGAAAGTAGAGCAGAATCCAAGTTCTTCAAGATGTAGTATCAAACTTGGTGTGATCTATCATAGTGCTACCAGACCTGACAGATACCAGACCTACCAGACAGATATGTGTGCAGCAGAAATGATTCCGAACTTTTGAATCTATGTGGCTTTTGCTCATTTCTCAGTAGCATTCTCAGTCTGACCATCCACATATGTCTGTTTTAATAAAACGTGATCTAAGCTTGAAGCTAATCTAAGCTTGAAGCCATTTGCTCAAATTGTATATACAACATAAACATGAATAGGACAAGAAGCAATGGATGGAAACCAGGGGTGGGTTCTAACTTACCTCGCTGCCGGTTCGCTTCCTCCCGCAGCGCGTGGCTGCGTGCACATTGTGTGCCGCGTGGCTGCAGTGCGCAGGCGCGTGCATGCGCAGTGGCGAAAATTCAGAAAAAAAGCCAAACAAAAAAGCCAAAAACAAGATGGCGGCACATGCGCAGTGCCGGGGACTCGGCTTCTGCGCATGCGCAGAAGAAAAAAACAGTAGTAAAAAATTCCCCAAAACAATTTCCCCCAAAAAAAAAATTCCAAAAAAAAGATGCCGGCGTCCACGGACCGGCACCGACAAAACCGGATCCGTGACGTTACCAGCGGTTTGCTACCGGTTCTATAGAACTGGTTCGAACCGGGAGGAACCCACCTCTGATGGAAACTAATCAAGGAGAGAAGCAACCTAGAACTCAGGAGAAATTTCCTGACAGTTAGAACAATTAATCAGTGGAACAACTTGCCTCCAGAAATTGTGAATTCTCCAACACTGGAAGTTTTTAAGAAGAGATTGGACAACCATTTTTCTGAAATGGTATAGGGTTTCCTGCCTGAGCAGGGGGTTGGACTAGAAGACCTCCAAGGTCCCTTCCAACTCTGTTGTTCTGTTCTGTTCTGTTCTATTGCACAAATTTATCTCATCTGGCTGTGCAGTGGAATGGAATAGTAGACCATTAATCTATTAATAATAGTTGTACAATTTTGCCTACTTGATGACCAGATTCCATCACAATATTTTGCTTCAACTTTACCTTTAGGAATACTCCAAACCTTTCTTATCTTTTTAATGTTTTTAATGTTTTTTAAATTGTTTTGTTTAAATTGTATATACCGTACATGTGAGATGGGCAGCTATATACATTTTATAAATAAATAAAGTCACTTAAAGCTTGAGAAAGTGAAGCTTACTGACTTTTTTTAAAAAAAAAAATATCATTTCTGCTTTTCTTATTAAGAAAGCTATGAGAGAAGATTATGGAAAATAGGGCTACCACATCTGGGTTGTAAAGCTTTGAATAATCGCTAGGTGGCAGAAAAGAGAAGATTCTATATCTCCTTTTGCCATCTAGTGGTCAATCAGATTTTTGCAGCCCACATATAGTAACCTAAGGGAAATACTTTGGGCAAAAGGAATACTGCAGAGTGTCCACCATTTTTAAGGCCTCAAAGAAACCAGAAAAATGTTTTAGGCCTCCACAAAATTTCAAATGATCCAGGAATGCAAAATGAAAACTACTAAATCAAATGTAAAAATTTAGTGGTAAGACGTAAAACCTTTAATTTCCAAAAGGGCTACAGTAAAAGAAGCTATACCCATATCCACAAAAACATTCATGAAAAGGGACAAGAAATAGAAAAGTCAGAGAGAGAAAGCTTAGATGCATAAACTAAGTTTCAGTAACAGGACAGGAAAAGATATGAAAGGAACAGAATGGCTGCCAACTTCTTATTCATGAACTGGCTGTATCACCAGATAAATAAAGGAGAATATTTGTAGCTCAGGGTTAAAATGAGGGCTTTTTGGTGCTCTCTGAGCTTAGTTGTTTTGCAGATGTTTCATTAGGTAACATTAATGCTAGTGAGGAGTGGGGTTTTCTGTCAGTTTATAGCAGGGGTGGGCTGCTGGGGGTTTGCAGGGGTTCGGGAGAACCTCTAGCTAAGATTCTGTGCAGTTCGGAGAACCCCCAAATCACACTCCTGGCTGGCCCTGCCCTGCCCACCCCGCCCTGCCCCTCCCAGGAGTCCCCACGTGACCCATTTTGGATGCAGGTAAGTGCTGGGCACACGCGGAGGCTCGGGAGGGCGAAAAACGGGCCTACCGGAAGTTTGGGAAGACCAGAAACAGGCCCATTTCCAGCCTCCAGAGGGCTTCCGGAGCCTGGGGAGGCCGTTTTCGCCCTCCCAGAGGCTTGAGGAAAGCCTCCAGAGCCTGGGGAGGGCAACACCCCCCTCCCATGGTGCAGGAGGCCAACTAGGCCACGCCCACCATGGCCACGCCCACCCAGCAACCGGGCAGAGAACCCCTTGCTAAAAAATTTGAAGCCCACCCCTGGTTTATAGTCTAGTGGCCTGCCCTATCCGTGTTGGTGGGAATGGCCTTGGAAGTTCTTTGGTTGGGCTAGTTACTGTTGGCTTGTTTGGCAGCTCCTTGATTGGAGTATCATTTACTTCTTGATTTTTGGTCTGATATTAATCTTGGAGTTAATATATGCTCACCTGGGTATTGATTGCTGATGGGAATGTGTTTTTGTCTTTTTGTTCCCTTTTTGGCTCATTGGTTGTCTTTTTTTGCACAGTATGTATTGTTTATGTATATATGTCTATTGATTTGCTACCTTGCCAGGTCAGGTATGCTGTGGAGCAATGTAGTCATAGATTATTTGGCTAATTCTGGGCCTATGAACATGAAAAGGGCTGTGACCTCAAATGAGACCATGTTTTCATTCTCATCTGTACTCACATTTCTGATTGTTTGAAGGCACTATAATTGGGAGTTGATGCAGTGTTTGCTTCCCCTTGTCAGGTGTTCAAACTTTGTTATTAATTCTTTTGTGATGTTGTAGGTAGCGGTCCCTGGTAATAATAGGTGAAGAGGTGTGTCTGGTTTATGTATTTTGGGGTGTCTGTAGAAGCATGGGAATCGATCCACTGCTTCTCAATTGCCTCTTTGGTAATTTGGCCTTTCTTGGTGAAAGTTCTGAGAACTTTCTCAGAACTGAACGTTCTCTTGATTTGATTGTCTAATTTCTGTATTGTGTTGGTGTTCACTGGGATGTAAGTTTCTCTGTCTTCTAGTAATACTTTCACTTTTTGTATATATTGTGATCTGTCCATAATAACTGTGGTTCAACCTTTGTCTCCCGATAGGATGATGATAGTTTGGTCCTTTTAAAAGTTTTTCTGAGGGCTACTCTGTCCTCTGCTGTGGGTTAATTTTGTTCTTCTGGTCTGTGGTATGATGGTTAGTCTGATGTTTTCTTGGACCTCTGTAGAAAGTCCAGTAGTTTTAAATACTCCTTTCTAAGGCTGCAAAGAATTCCAGGTGATTGGCATCATCTATGTTTTGGTTGAAGCCTTCTATTTTCTCCTTCCTATTACCATATTTGAAGGAACCCTTCTTGCTGGATTTTGTCTCTCTTGCTGACTTTAGCTTATTTTCTACCTCTGTCTTCCTGACCTCATTTCTTCATTTTTGGGTTAAAATTTGTAGACATATTTGGTCACAAGCCTTTCCTACCATGTTCAATAAGCATTTTCTTTAATCTCAACTCTCTTGTGAGCTGCCTGTTCAAATCACATCAGCTTCTTTAGATATTTTCTGATTTACTCCTTCACTAATATCATTTCAGAGTGCTGTTCTTAATTCTTTTCAAGGAACCCCAGCTGGCTACAATACTAATACAATATATGGTATTATATAATATCAATATGTGGTGTTCTTCAGATGGTAACGTCTTACAATTTTCCTTAGTTTATTACAATCAGGTCCCATAATTTGTATGTGACTGTATTTTTTTTAACCAAACTCTTAAAATCAATAATTCTAACAAACTGTTGTCACTTGAACTCAAAGTTCTTACCATTTTAAAATCTTCAAGGATCTCCTTCCTTCAATGATCAGATCCAAGATAGCAGATTCTCTAGTACCCACTTCCATATTTTGAAACAGGAAATTATCCCCAACAAAAGTCAATAATTTTTTCTAACATCTTGTTTTTGGAAGAATACTACATTCCAGCAAATGTAGCAGTTGTTCAAATCTCCCACCATAACCACTGATATACTGAGGCTACAGTTATCTGCTTTAATAAATGAAATCCTTGTTCTGGCTGATTTTGGTGGTCTGTGGCAGAATCCTACTAAAGCATCTCCTCTGTTAGATCACTCTTATGATGTGTGCAGTTTACTGACACACATCCAGGATGTGCTGTTATTCTCTCAGTCCTCCAAAAGTTCAGAATTCTTCTACTAACAGAAACTAAAACTGATCTGTAGGAAATGAATGTCTCTCTCTCTCTCTCTCTCTCTCTCTGAGTGTGTGTGATGTTTAACATCTCTAGAGGCTACAGGACAGCCTCAGCATCTGACACAGAAAAGTTGCTCTAAATTCCTTCAGGCAGGTTGGAAAGCAACACTGGTTTGAATTATGTGAAGGGCCTGTGGAGCATACATATGCCCTGTTTTCTGGAACATTTTTCTTTCTGGAAGTCTTGCCAACTTGGGTTTGGCAAACAGAACAGGAAACCAACCTCTCTATGTACGGCATTCTGCTTCCTTTATATAAATGGATTTATCTTCCAAAGTGAAGTTTTTATTGTTATTCAGGTGTATTTCTTCTTCCCGAGTGGCACTCTTCTTTCGGAGGCACATACGCTCCCCCCACCCTCTCCCTTCTACTCTGTCTGTTTGCCTCTTTATCCCACACTGAAATTCCATTTTCATCTTCAAGGAAAGTAGTTGAAAGGATAGGGTGAACGTTTCATTACGTATAGGCTGTAACGACTTCACATATGAATATATATATATAGATATAGATATAGATATATAGATATAGATATAGATATAGATGATATAGATATAGATTAGATATAGATATAGATATAGATATAGATATAGATATAGATATAGATATATAGATATAACACCCCTCGATATATTGTTCTCTTTTCAGTCATTTGAGAACAATAAAAACAAGGCAGGGTTCTTCCCTTTGCTCCTCTCTGAACTTCATTACCAAGGGAAATAGGCCGTGCTGCTCATTTCAGTCAATGGATTCCCTATTTGGCATCCCAGGTTTCGTTCATGGCACCACCACACTAGGGGTGGGTTCTAACTTACCTCACTGCCGGTTCGCTTCCTATCGCACCGCGTGGCTGCATGCATATTGCGCACCACGTGGCCATGTCATGCGGGTGCGTGCAGGCGCACGCATGCGCAGTGGTGAAAATTCATCCAATTTTTTTTAAAAAAGCTGAAAACAAGATGGTGGCGCATGTGCAGTGCCGGGGACTCAGCTTCTGTGCATACGCAGAAGAAAAAAAATTAGTAAAAAATCCCCCCCCCCCAAATTTTGTTTTCAAAAAAAAAAAATTCCAAAAAAAAGATGGCAGCATCCACGGACCGGCACCGACAGAACTGGATCCGTGATGTCACCAGCGGTTTGCTACCGGTTCTATAGAACCGGTGCAAACCGGGAGGAACCCACCTCTGCTCCACACAACTGTTTTTCCTCCACAAACCCCAGGAAACAGTCTGAAAATCACCTGTTGGTTTTTTTCTCACCACAGTCCACTTCAAACACTGTAGTGCTCCACCATTTAGTGTGGTGTTTTTCAAACTTGCTAACTTTTAGCTATTTAGGTGTCAACTCCCAGAATTCTCCAGCTAACACGTGAGCTGGAGAATTCTAGGAGTTGATGTCTACTTGTCAACAAGTTGCCAAATTTGAAAAACACTGATTTAGAACATCAGAAGATGACTGAACCGGCCCTTGTCTGCTCATACACACTGAGTGATTTGTAAGTAATCACTGCCAGAGGGGCCTATAAACCATCGTAGTATCATCTTTCCCTCAGCTTGGTACAGATTACTGGTTGCAAGCTCCTAAAATGCTCCTGAAAGGCTAGCGGGTATAGAAAAGAGCCAAAAGACAGAAATTCCCACCAATGCAAAAATGGCCCACCTCCAAACTACATAGAGCTCTAACATCTCAAAAAGAAAACTTCACACCATTCTACAGCTGAGCTAGAAGCTAATCCAGACAATATCCCTGGCACCATGCTGAAGTAATGCTAAAGCCCCAAGTGACATTTCCCTTGGTCTATGAATCCTCGAGAGGGAGTTGCTTTACAAATCCCACCATCAAAACCCACTCTAACAGGGAGCACAGTTAGAAAACTGAAGTGAAATAAAATTATCAGTCTTTGAGTTGGCAGAAAAGGAGGCCTGCATCAATTGCCCTCTCCTTACTGTTAATCCATATTCTGCTTTACTGATGAAGTGGGCAATAGCTTTTATCCATACTGTTATAACGCAAAACAAATGAAATACTACAATTGATGGATTTCACTGGCTTCCTTCCTTCCTGCTAATAGTTACTTGCCAGTGGGAAAAACAACCAAATTGATTTTCTGAATGTAGGATGTGGTGAGGGTTGGAGAGATATAGATGGCCTTTTGGAATGAAAAGGTTAGTTACTTTTGAAGATCCCAGAAGATGTTCTGCAGCTGTGTCCTATCAGCTAAGCCATTTATGAACATGAGTTTAGGGGTATTCTTGAAAACTACTAAATCTAGATCAAAAAATAACCCATGTTGGCCAATCAAAAGCTTGGATGAAAGACTGGGATAATGATGGAGGATAATGCTCCTGCTTGTTGTACTCCTTCCTGCTTCATCCTGCCTCATATCTTCTCCAGCATTCTCTCCCTACTGGGCAAAGGACCTCCAGACTACTGGTAGGTCAGGGACTAGGAGTCAGAACTAGAAAAGGAGGAGCAAGAGAACCCAGACAATAGTTACATGCTTCAAAATCTAGGGTGATGTTTGAACTGAAAGAGGGTTTCTTCTGCAATTGTACGGGCAACACAAGATTCCATAGCCATCACTGGAACACCTTGCTTTCTTTGTAGAACAGGAGTGTGGTAAAAAAAAAAAAAAGGAAAGATGATAGCCACAGTGGTGTGATCAAAGCTCTGTCCATTTTGGGTATGTGTCACACATGCAAAAAACAACAACACCCCATTAAATATGGGTGGCACTTTGATCACATTGCCACAGCTGCCATCTTGACTCATTCAGACATATGTTGTAGAAACCCCTTTTGTGGAGCCTTGACACTCTCTCTCTCTCGCTCTCGCTCTCTCGCTCTCGCTCTCTCACACACACACACTCTCTCTCTCTCTCTCTCTCTCTCACACACACACACACTCTCTCTCCCTCCCTCCCTCTCTCCCTCCCTCTCCCTCTCCCTCCCTCCACCTCCACCTCCACCTCAACCTCCCCCCTCTCTCCCCAAAACAGCAAGAGAAAGGAAAATACCAATTGTCCTATATTTGACAGAGAAGAAGGAGCAGAAGTCCTCCTAAAGATAAAGAGTATGTCTACTCTTCTCTTCTGAACCACAAATCATCTCTGTCTTCTTCTCTATCTCCCTGTTCTGATCCCCGCAGCAGTTCATTAGCTACCTGCCCAAATGAGCCTCCATAATGATCTGAATCAATGGAAAATGCTCGTATATGTCGTGTACACCAACAGATCAAACAGAACACATCAAAGGGAAGAAGAAGAAAGACAAGAATGAAGCAGCCGGGTTTCATGGTCCCTCAATGCTGCAAAGCAGAGTCCCATTCCCTTCACATACAGCCGCTACTCTCATCCAGAGATGGAGGCAATGTAGTTGTGGGCTCTTCCCAAAAGCTCAGGGAGAAGGAGGAGGGGGAGTTTCAGGGGTGGGGGGAGGAAGGCAAGAAAAGACAGTCTCTAGTGACTACATGACCAGTTATTGCACTATTCGTGCTCAGACACACTGAGGGGCTAATTAGTACTTTTAATATGCAAATGAGAACTGGAACAGATTAAATCTAGGGGGAAAAAACCAGCTGGTGAATATGTTATTTTAATTATTGCTCCAAAGAAAATATGGACATATTAAGATGATGACAGAAAGGCCTGCTATTTTACCTGCAATTTGCAAAGTTGCAGCACAGATTCTGGTAAAGGCACATATCAACAATAGGAAACCTACAACCAGGAGAGTATTACTAATTTGTGCAGACTACTTGCAATAACCTGAACTCAGGGCTCATCCTCATCGTTCCCTAGTTCCCTTAGCATGCCTCAGTAAATATTTTTATATGACATATACAAGAAAAGTCACTTCCTGACTGGATTACTGCAACATGCTCTTGATGGGGCTACCCTTGAAGACCATCTTGAAATTTCAACTGGTCCAGCATGCAGCAACATGCACAGATTGGGGGGGGAGCCCAAGGTTGGCCTTCACTACTGCTCTGTGAGCTGCACTGGGTCCCATTTTCTTTCAACATGCACATGAAGGTGCTGTTTATCATCTTTAAAGCTCTGAATGACAAAGGCCAGGTTATTTGCGAGATTGCCTCCCCCCCAAGAATATTAGCCCATTCCACTAGGTCAGACAGGGTGGGTGTAGTCCATGTGCCTTCCCTTAAAAATAGCCACCTAGTGGGACTTAAGCAATGCACTCTCTCTGTAGCACCTGTGCCCTTTGGAACAACTTTTTCCCTAAGATCCAGCAGAACCTATCCTCCTACCATTCCAGAAAACCTTGAAGATTTGACTTTTCCCACAAGCATTGGGGTAGAGTGTGGCTGGAGCCAGCAAAGTTGCTTGTTGACATGTGAAGATGTGTTGTTTTGGAAGACACTGGATTTTAAAAAAAAATTATGGGTATTTTTTACCATTTTTATTATCATTTGTAAGGCATCCAAGGTAATGGTACATGATGGGCAGCTATATGTCTTTTAAATAAATATCCTTAAGGCATAAGAGCTGTGGTGGCGCAGTGGTTAGAATATGGTACTGCAGGCTACTTCTGCTGCCTGCCAGCTGCCAGCAGTTTGGCAGTTCGAGTCTCACTGGCTCAAGGTTGACTCAGTCTTCCATTCTTCCAAGGTGGGTAAAATGAGGACCCCAATTGTTGGGGGCAATATGCTGACTCTGTAAACCGCTTAGAGAGGGCTGGAAAGCACTGTGAAGCGGTAAAAAAGTCTAAGTTTATCGCTATTGCCTTCATTTCGTGTCTAGCCTAGATGTGCGTGGGTTGAAGATTGTTTTGAGAGAGGATTAAATCTGTTTTTAAACATGGGTTTAGTCCTTCTGTGTTGCACAGAAGGAAAATGCTCTTCACTGCCAATATGGACTTGATCAAAGCCCCCCAAAATGCAGTGGAATTTCTTGCTCTCCAAGATCTTGGTCTCTGATCCTCCCACATCTGTGCTGAAAATTTTGCAATATTTAGGGTTGGGTAGAAGAAGAGATGATTGTGGAGAGATTTTCAAGGTGATGGCACACAGGCTGTAGGAGCATTCATTCATTCCTTTATTTTATTTTTACAGGGATTCATTCAGGCAAGCAGCTAATGAACTGCAGGGATCAGAACAAAATAAAAATACTGCACTGTAGAAGAAGGGAGGCAAAGATAACCTGTGATCAGAAAGGAAGGTTGGACGTCTTTGACCCTCTGTCCTTGAGAGGGCTCCAGTAGCCTCCCACCTCCTCCAATCCCTCATTGAAGATCCTTTCCCCAATTTTGGCACAGCATTCATTATCGTTTTCTTTGTAGGTCAGTAAGGGAACAGGAAAGACACCTTCACCTTTTCAGTCATTATTTTGTTAAATCTAGCTGAAGAGTTCATTTGACTGTTTTCAAAAATCAACTTTGATGCCACAGAATTAGTTCTGCTGCTGCTGTTCCTCAGTTTCTTGACATTGCTGGTGCTGCTCATACCGGAGTAGAATCTCAATTTTGTTTTCTCTAGTTAAGAGAAGTTGGTATCACCTAATAGCCAAGAAGTTATGCCTACTCTTCTCTCAAACTCATTCAGATAAACAGGGTTTCATTCTGGTTTGTTTGTTTGTTTGTTTGTTTTGGCAAGTGCAACATTTAGTTTCAAACATTGTACAAAGTTTTTGCATCATTCACATAGAAGGAGGTTACCGGGTTATTAATTCTCATGTTATAGTCTTTCCATGAAAGCGATAGTCTTATACCACCCTAAAACATATGTGTTATTTAAAAGTTACTCAGGTATTCAAAGCAGAATTTTTTTAAAGTTTCCAAGTGACAGAGTTGTTTTTATTTGAAAAGAAGCAGATAATAGACTCTGGTCAGAACTCCCTCAATGAGTGCTAGTATGAAGTAGCAATTAAGATGTTGCAGTTAGACTAGGGAGACCCAAGTTCAAGTCCAACCTCAGCCATGGAAACTTACTGGATGGGTTTGACTGAATCAGTGACACTCAGTTCAACCAACCGCAAAGAGGCTAGAATTAAGAGCCGAGGTGGCGCAGTGGTTAGAGTGCAGCACTGCAGGCTACTTCAGCTGACTGCTAGCTGCAGTTCAGCGGTTCAAGTCTCACCGGCTCAAGGTTGACTCAGCCTTCCATCCTTCCGAGGTGGGTAAAATGAGGACCCGGATTGTTGGGGGCAATATGCTAACTCTGTGAACCGCTTAGAGAGGGCTGTAAAGCACTATGAAGCGGTATATAAGTCTAAGTGCTATTGCTATTGCTATTTGAGGGTTCTCCTATGGTAGCTGCATTCAGCTCTTGGAGGAAAGGTGGGAGAATCTAACAACTAAACAATGTTTATAATTTCTGGCAAAATTATTCCATAGATTTCAGACCCATAAAATATATACAGAATAATTTATGAAATTATAAAAAAATATGTATTTAGGCAAAATATGGATCCAGGTAATTAGATGTGCATGTATAGACATAAATATAGACAATTATTCTCAGTTAATGACGGTAATTGAACCAGGAACTCTATTGCTAAGTGATGAGGTCATAAAGTGCAACATCATGTGACCACGCTGAGTTATGACAGCAGTTCTGGCAGCTCCAATTACCATCATTAGGTGAATCACATGCATTCATTAGGCAAGAGGTCACGTGATTGTCATTGGAGATCTGCAAGCTTCCTTTTAATTTTAATTTTCCTTGTGAGAAGTCAGCACTGAAGGTCACTAAATGAGTGACCTAAGACATGGAAGACCCAGGCTAAAGTTCAACTTCGGCCTTGAAATACCGTAGTCATAGTCATCCAACCTATTCTTCAAATTTATTATTTTGCAGAAACAAGTTGGAGATTAGAATTATCAAATGCATAAATAAAAATGGATGTGCTGCACTGCAGAAGTCTGCTAACGTAGAAATATAGATAAGGAGCCAAATTTGCTAATTTTAAGATAAAATTTAAAGAAATGGTAATGGTCAGGAAGAGGTTTCATGGACTATTATTCTGCACAAATATTAGTCAAACAACAAGAGGATATATGGCCACCAGATATTATGCATAGTAGGATGAAGAGGTAAGATTAAAGCTTAAGACTGATAAAAAAAATATAGTCAGGGAGTATTTATTTATTTGAATGGATATAAAACTCTAGGCTCAGATGAATAGCCTCCTAGGGTTGACATGCTAATAATTATGTCAAAATTGTATGTATTGTCTTGAGAAATCCTGGAGAACATGTAAAGTGTCAGACAAGTGAAAGAGAGCAGATGTTGCTCCTATTTTAAAAAATGGGGAGAAACATTCTGAGGCACTACACACACGTTACTCTGACAACTCTGTCTTGAAGATTCTATAGCAAGTGTTTAAGCATCTTAAAAACAATATGGTGATTCCAATAAAGGAGAATATTTGTAGCTCAGGGTCAGGGGTGGGTTCTAACTTACCTCGCTGCCGATTCGCTTCCTCCTGCGCCGCGTGGGCGCGCCTCATGGGCATGCGCAGTGCAAAAAAAAATAAAAAAAAATTCCCCCCCCAAAAAGCCAAAAACAAGATGGTGACGCATGCGCAGTGCCGGAAACTCGGCTTCTGCGCATGCACAGAAGAAAAAAGTTTAAAAAAAAAATTCAAAAAAATTTTTTCAAATTTTTTTTAAAAAAAGATGGCGGTGTCCACAGACCGGCACTGACTGAACCGGATCCATGATGTCATCATGACGTCACCAGCGGGTTGCTACTGGTTCAGGCGAACCGGTCCGAACTGGGAAGAACCCACCTCTGCTCAGGGTTGACATAAGGGGTCCTTGGTGCTCTCTGAGTCAGAGAGCACCAAGGACCCCTCAATATGGTGATTTCCAAATTTTGAAGAACAAAATCTACCAGTGTAAACTTACCTCCTTTTTTTCATTGGATAACTTTGTGGGAATGTTACAGATGTAAAATATCTTGATTTCAGCAAAACATTTAAAATAATACCCCCTGTCATTTTGGTTAGCAAGCCAGATAATAGTGTGCTGGATGGTATAAACTTTGTCATAAACTGTAGATACATAATTTATTAAGTTAGTCAGATGTCAGAGTCTGGTTCGACTCCAAGTGATTCTGAGGACAATTGCTCTCCAGTCATCCTAACTAGTTTTTTAGGAGTACTTTTTCCAAGGACAATTCAGTAATCTCTTCATTCCTATGAAGAATATCTATGGAGATTCTCAGTTATCCAGGTCATGGTTGTCCCAAGCTGAAGAAGCTTCTTGGATGAGAAGTGAAACGTCTTCAAAGAAAAACTAGAAAGTCCAGTTGCCTCTTGAAAAAGCACCTTTGGAATCATATGAAGACTTCTTCCATCAGCATTGCCAAGCATAATCATTTTTTTCAACTCATCATCTGCTCATATCACAAGCCCATAGTATGTGAATTTCTGCTTGCAGATCTTTATTGAACAATCATTATTTATTCTTGTGTTGATTGAATGGTTCTGCTTGAGAGACATGGTACTCTTAGTAAGTAGTCAATATCTCCAAATATATAATTCAGAGGCTTATATCTTTTCTATAAAAATTTCATCTCCTGATCAGAAACTTCATCTCCCAACCCACCAACCAGAGGCCAAGAGAACTACCTGTTTGCAGTAAGAACATGTTTTTTAAAAGCTATACATGTCACAACCTGTTGGCATCTCCATAATTCAAATACATATTTTCCTGAGATCTTATGGCTACCATGTGACTTCTTTAAGAAGTTGCTGACAGGTGTGAAGGTGCCCAAGCTCATTTCAAAACAAATTTTCTACTTCAGATAAATTAGTTGCACCTTCCAGATATTATCTTCTCGACAACTGCTGGACCATTCCTGAAATGGCATGGTCTGAAAGAGAAATGGAATGTTTTGGAGGTCTTTGGAACAGTAGGTTTTCATGTGCCTAGTTCCAGATAAAAATGGTGTGGCCTGCACCCCTCATAGTTCGCTGTTTTGATCTCGTTTTAATTTCAGCTGCCATCTGTTCTGATGTTGCAAATTTTATAATAAAATTACTGTTCAACCTAAACAGACACGGATATAATATAGACTTTTGTTTTATTTCCCTTGTCTCCTCTGAATCATTGTGTCAGGGAATTTGGAAGTAAGGAAATTTATCAAGTAAAGGCCAGTACTCTGTCTTCATCTATGGAAGAGAATGCAGAGATTCTACATCCCATTTTGGTGGTTGCATGGTGAGAGTTTAAAAAAATAGAATTGAATTGGTTGGAAGAAAACGCAAGAAATATGGTAGATGAGTTTGAATCTGCTTACATTCAGACAGTTCTTCACTATCTATTAGAATCGCTCAATATAGTCTTGTTTGATCCTTAATCTGCTTCCAATGAAACTTAGTCCTTACCATGTCACGTGATTCCTTGAAAAGACACCAGCAGCTAAGTTTTTGAATTGGTGAACCTGACACTCTCCTTCTCTAACTATAGTTTTTCATTGTAAAAACTCTTCAGAAAAAGAGGAATATGTTTGTGTTAGATTCGCGTAGGAAGAATAGCCGAGACGTAGGAACAGTTCAGCACCTTTATTGTAGTCAGCAATAGCTCAGTATGGAATGCCGGCTGGCTTCAGGGAAGCCGCTTTTATGGGTTTCCCTGCCGCCTGCCGGCCAGTGACATTGGTTCAATTCTCCCGCCGCTGACTAAGCCAATCAGCAGCGGGCATGCAAATACGTACTCGGTGCGTCAGTACGTAACACCTTGGCATACCCATTAGCCTTAATATTAATCCCTAATTATTAAAAAGGTAAAAAAAAGACTACTCCATAAATCAAGGAGAGCTTATCAATGGTTGTTCAATAAATTACAAAGAGATATCAAATAGGATGCCAGAAGGTTTATTTATAATTTATTTATTAAATTTATATGCCACCCATTTTGCTATTTGAGGCGAGTCTGTTTAGTTTAGGGCTCTGAAGTCTTCAAGATTTTTGATTTAGAGGAAAAGCTAAAAGAATGTATACAAGGTTTGCAAATTAAAAAAAAATTGGGTGGTATAACAAAAAAGAGACATAAAATCCAAAATAAGCTTGATGGTTAGAAAATTGAACCCAGAATAACATAATATAATTTAACAGTGCAAAGTGATACACTTAAAAACAGAATTCAAATGCACAAGCATAGAAAGGGGAATATGTACAGTAGTTTAGCAGTAAATCTTTGAAAATTATCTTGGATTACAGTCGTTTATAAGATGAATAAGACACAATGATGTGATGCTATTGCAAAAAAACCCACAAATACACAAATACAAAGGATGATTAGAGAGCCTTTTATTTCAACACTGTGATCTATCTCATTCTAGGTTTACAAGACTACAGTCTATCATTGTAGGACTTTTCATTCCTTCTCTGCACAGAGGATGTGTGGTATGTATGTCCAATGATTTAGGTTTTAGGATGGTTATTTGGGGAGATCACAATATCTGTTCTACGACTAATACGATCAATTTAAACTTAAGTTATATTAAGTTCATGGTAGGACCAGATTTCATAACATGGGTGGACAGAGGAGAAGAATGTATCCGCAACTGCAGTTGGAAAAAGAGTTGAAAAAGAGTGAAATGAAGCAAGCATATCCAACATGACTGGAAATTAAGTGGGTAGGTAAGTAGAGAAAGTCTAACAAGTAGAAAGTAGTTGGTTCTTCATTTAAAAAAAAAAAGATGTGTAGTGAAAGGATTTCTAAGACCCATAAATTCCCAATAATTGTTTACTTTTAACAAAACAATTTTACTGCAGACAATTCTGAAAAATAGCAATAAAGTAACCGATTCTGAATCTGCTACAAATTATGGATAATTCAAAATACGTTACTTTTCTAGCTCCTCCCATTTATCCTGCAGCGATGACACTTCGTCATGCATCTCACGCGAAAGGCCAAAAGGTATTGCAAACCCAATGCTGGAGAAGAAGGTTCAGATTGGAAAGATCTTGCTAGGGGAGGAATCTTGCTTTCCTCATGCTCACTGATTGTCTAGCTAAGGAAAACATAAATCATTTTTATACAATAAGGTCAGTACCAACTTTGGAAGACGGGATAATCTTCACCAAGAACACTGAGAAAAAATTGACTTTCCTACCCATAAACCATGCAGTAAATAATTCCTACCTGCTTTATAATAATGTTTTCCCCATCTATTTTAAAAGAAGGGGAGAAGCCAAATCTTCAAATGTTATATTGTTTGGCCTTGGGGATTTATTTACTTGTCCCTGTGTGATGGCTTGTTATTTGAACAAATTACTCTGGATTGAAGAGTACAGATGCTTTTCGGTGGAATCAGCTCAGGTATTTAACTGCAGGATCTGCCACCCTGATGCATACCAGTGCTCCAGCCAAATTGTTTCATGTACTTGTGTTCAAGCTTTCCTGGAAACTTCATTACCTCATTTCGGCAACATCCTATAGTCAAAACTGGCTTCTTTTATCTGTTCTGTTGGCAAAACTCTTCAGAGGCTCTATTGATTCCCAAATGGGGGCCCCCACACAGATTTAAGGACTGAAGAGAATATATGCTATGATGTATCATTACACTGTGGAATTTTCAGCTGTGGCTTTTAATCTTTGTAGAACTGACAGCTCCTCTTTCACTCAGTCTCTGGAGTGGAAGCAACCAGTTGCCATATTGTATCCCGAGTTTTAGAATTGCTGCAGCTGCTAAGTGCAGGTTAAGAAAATGTCTGAGACATCTTTTATCTCTTATGCACTGGGACCTTGGCTCAGCGGCATGTAATAGGAGCCATGACAATTTTATAGGCTTTGAAAGCCAACCTCTACTTCCCTAAGCAGGCCAAACCCCACTGTTCTGCCTCTTCAGTTGTAGAAAAGATGTTTTCTGAAAATAATTGGGCCTGGCAGCATCACATTTGTTCCCCAAAAAAATAAAACCAGTAGTTCCAAATCTCACTGAATATTTGTGCTCTGTGAAACAGTCATAGGCTTAGATGTTGTTTCCAATGAATCTGGGATGTTTGGAGGAGCAGGGAAAACCATGAATTGCTCTGGGTTTATCTAAGGAAAGAATTCATTCTAGCCTTTCTTTTTACCAGATTAAAAATTATTGCATTTATTACAGTCACATAGTGAAAGAGTTATTGTACATTTCTTGGTCATTAAATAATATTGAATTGCTTACTGGATAGTATTATGGACAGTCCATTTGAATATGTATCATGCAGTTGTGTTCGTTTTTTTCTAATCAAATTGAGTAAGGAAGGTTCAGTCGGAATTAAGCAATTTACACAGAGGATAGCAAAGCTTAACATTTCAGTGGACTCCCAATCCAGAGTTTCACACCTATAATTTGTATGGGGAGAGTAGAAAAACTCTATTTGCTTCTGTGCTAAAAGAATTGAGAATTTCTTCTTGTCTCCTAATTGATACATTCTCTAACTCTTCTATAGTATTATCTTTCAGAGGAGGGTGGGTTTTTTTAAAAAAGAAATTAGAAAAAATACTGAGAAACTTTTTTTCGAACCAAGGCCTGCAGGCCAAAAATTAATGACTGTAGATTTTATTTTAGTTAAATGTTCAGTGTTAATATAGTTAAACATCTGATATGATTATTCTTGAGCCCTCCTCCTCTTTGTATTACAAATTTGAAGTTGGTAATGACTTTTAGAGACTTCTGGAAACCAGCATGAGGGCTTTTGGAAGCCAGATGTCTTCCAATTTTGTTTCTGCTCTATTGCAATGTGTCAGGTTTTTTTTTCAAAGCAGCTTTCTTACCTTATCAGGGCAGTGGTGGGAGTAAAAAATTTTTTACTACTGGTTCTGTGGGCGTGGCTTGGTGGGCGTGGTGTGGCTTGGTGGGCATAGCAGGAGAAGAATACTGTAAAATCTCCGTTCCCACCCCACTCCAGGGGAAGGTTACTGCAAAATCCCCATTTCCTCCCGATCAGCTGGGACTCGGGAGGCAGAGAATAGATGTGGGCGGGGCCAGTCAGAGGTGGTATTTACCGGTTCTCCGAACTACTCAAAATTTCCGCTACCGGTTCTCCAGAACTGGTCAGAACCTGCAGAAACCCACCTCTGTACCAGGGGCATGTACTATGAAACTGTTAGCCTTCCCAGGCAGACAGACTGGAAACATAACCAGATGAGCTAATTCTACTTTGTTATAATGCTACATTAACAAAACCTTGCAAGTCTGAAAACACAAATCTAGTGCTATCTTCTTTATAGCCTGAGAAGCTAGGGATCCCTTCTGAGCCTCGTTCTCTGCCCATTATGTAGCTGCTGGTTATGATCTCTCTTATCGGACAGTTTCCTAGGCAGCATTACTTCCTCCTGTCTCTCAAGTTCTTTCTCACATGCTATTACAGAAACTTTGAAAGCATGAAACAGTTTAAAACTTTCTTCATTATCTCTGCACAGTAATCTCCAGTGTATTTGTCTTTTAAACTTATTATCAATAGAGAATATTTGTAGCCCAAGGTCCAAATGAGGGGCCCTTGGTGCTCTGTGAGCTTGGTTGTTTTTTTGCTCATGAGAGCAAACCCCATTCCCTACTAGCACCAATAATGTTACTTAGTTTGGGTAGTAAAACATCTTAAGAAAACAACCAAGGAGCCGTCAAACTTATTATCTCTCTCATTGACAATCTCATGAACTCCATCCACTCATTTTATTTTATTTTATTTATTTATTTGTCAAGCGTATATATGATTACGAACAAAGTATAAACAGAGTATAAACATGTTTGTGAATATATAAGTACAAGCATGGTTATGAGTACAAGAAATTTAACGAGTATATGGGTACATTAGGACAGGGACGGTAGGCACGCTGGTGCGCTTATGCACGCCCCTTACAGACCTCTTAGGAATGGGGTGAGGTCGACGGTGGACAGTCTAAGGTTAAAGTTGTGGGGG
>QLTV01002691.1:1802702-1821656 GCA_003457575.1 Thermophis baileyi
GGAAAAATGAGAGTTTTACTGTTGATTTACCCAAAACTGGCTGGGGAATTCTGGGAGTTGAAGTCCACCAGGCTTAAAGTTGCCAAGGTTGGAGACCCCTGTAATAAAGGGAGCAGGCGCACAATATTGTACAGAGCCATTTTTGCTTGTTTTAACAATCACAATTTCATTACAACAGACCATTCACTGCCCACTCCTTTTCTACCAGCATTATATATCTTGAAATTACTCTATCCGCCTTTCTATATTTAGTAACCATTGTGCCAAAGTACACAACTTCATCTACTTGCTCTAATTTTTCATTATTTATGTATAACTTACTCTTATTCACCTTTTTTTCCTGGGAATCACAATAACCTTTTATACAATAATTTTCAAAACCTCTCTGCATCACACACTCTAATATTCTCTACAAATCATCCAGGTTTACAGTCAATAACAGGACAACATGTGCATACAAAGTACACATATATTTATGTCTGCAACCAGGCACATTTCTAATGTCTACACCAGCATTTCTTACACATTTATCTATAAATGCGTTAAACAACCAAAAGGAATTCACCCCACAGTATTAAATCATTTACTAAGCATTGAATTTACTCTTGTGCCTTTGCTATTTTCATCTTATATCCATCATAGTTGATTTAGCAACCAACCATCCATATTTATGCAAATATTCCATACTTCAATTCTATTAACTTTATCACATGCTTTCTCCAAATCAGTAAACATACAGTAAATGTTCTTGCTCACTTTCATATATTTTTCATTGCCTTCAGGAAGAGCCAAAATCTGATTGGTACGTAAAGTCACACTTTCAGCATAAAGTCACACTGCACTTGCCAGATTTTTTTTTTTCTCATTGCTACCACTTGTATCCTTTCAATAAGAACTGTGCCAAACACTTTACTAGGCACACTTAACACACTAATCCCTATGTACTTTTTGCATTCATTCTTGTTTTCTATCCCTTTGTGTAATGGAACAATAATGGCATTCTTCCAATCATCAGACACAGATGCAATCTTGACAAACATGTTCAACAAACCAGATTCATATTTTAGCATTTCTCCAGTTACAACATTTACATATATCTGAAGATTTACCATTTTTCATCATTCTCATTACTTTTAGGACTTTCTTTTCAACAATTTTATTTCCTGAATACTAACATTTATAAAATTCATTTTGCTTCCACTATTTGCAAATCTCTAAAGTTGCTTTTCACTTCAGTTCTATGTCTTTTATTTTTAAATCTGTCCCAATTCTATTCACTCTGTTGTTTAGCCCTCTTCACCTACTTCCAGAAGACTACATTATTTCTTCCAAAGCCCCTTATAACCAATTTCTCTGTCTCTTTGACTGAATTATTTGCATTTAAAAAAAAATTAACAGCACTTTTTTATCAAGAGATAGTGGACTTATTTTTTTCATATGAACAAAAAATAATAATTCAGGCTTGTGAAAGAGCAACATGGATGAACAGGTACAATTGACTGATGTTTTCCTTTAATCTGCATGAATGACCTTTGAGTCAAGTTCAACTACTGGTGACATGTCCATACAGTTCTTGGAAACAACTAGAAAATTGTTCACCTTTACCTTCTTCCAGGCTTGTTTTACTTCCCAGTTTAGCCTGTGTTGTTTATGTTTCCTGATGGGCTTCTATCCAATTACTGATCACACCTAACTCTGCTTAGTTTCAAAGCCCAGACAACACTACTCATATGTTCCTGGTCACAGTACCTGATGTGTAAACCTAGCACTCAGATAAATACTGTTTAATACCTAATGGAAAGATCCTTTACATACCAATCGAAAAAGCCTCATACCTTTCTTGTATCTGGAAAAGCAGTCTTTTGTCCACTACTAAGAAAAAGTGATTCAACTAAAAACTTGAGAAAACAAACCCAGTATTTTGAGAAAAAACTGTTTGCAAAGTCTTCACCCACTCTTCCATTGATTTATTAACGACTTTGGTACATTACAAGGAATTCAGGATGACTGAAATGAGCCTTGGCTTAACCTGCACATTCATGGTCACTATCTTGAATTTATGAGCCTCCTACAAACACCCCTGGCTCGATCAGTTCTGCTTCCTTGAAGAAAGGAATATCCTGTTTGGGCAGGGGGTTGGACTAGATGACCTGCAAGGTCCCTTCCAACTCTGTTAATCTGAAAGGTAAGTAGAAGTGCTTGAAACATTTACCTAGTCTTATTGAAACTCTTCTGACTTCTCTTAAAGTTTCTGATACCCCAAGCAAAAAGGTCTTCCAGATATGCTCTGAATCTGCCTTATGTGACATTTCTATGACAATTCCAGGTTGGCTTGCCACTTTGGTAGAAGCAATTTCATTCTTGCACTCTGCATTTGGTGTTTCCAGTATGTCGTTCAGTTGCCATGTTATCTTATAATCCTCCATCTCCCTATTTTGCCATTACACTTTTCTTTTTCTTTTTTTTGAGGATTATTATCTTACATTGCTCAAGTGCTATATTGTAATGAACATGATGCCAACCACCCCCAGGAGCAATGAGGAAAATGTGAGGTCACTAACAAAGGGCTATTGAGAGTCAGAAGATCATTAAGAGACAGAGTTGTGATGTAGTGGAGCTACAACAGACCAACAGAGGAGTAAAGGTTTTACACTGTGGACTGAAAACAATCAAGCCATCTAGTTGATATTTTCCAGGATATTATAAGAAATGGCATAGTAAAAAGTTGGAATTTATCATAAAGAGAAGGAAAACAGTACAAAAGGAAGTGCTATAAAACTGTAACATAGTGCATAATGCATTAACTTATCATAGATATAAATCACTGAACAAATAGGAGCAAGCAATAAAATGTATATATAGGGTCAGAAATATATGTACGTATAGCTGAGACAGAATATATGTTAAGAGATGCAAGGTCTTGCCAAACACTTCTTCAAAAACACTATTTTATTATATCACACTTTGTAGCCCATCCAATCTCCTCCACTCGACCCCCATAATAATATTCCTATGGTAACCTCTCTAGTGTATTTATTGATCTTGAATATAGTATGTGAGCATCAGATATCACTTCTATACTAGTTTCAGCAATGTCTTCATAATGAAGCAGGTTGGAAATCAGGGTCAGTAGTAAACCAACATGGAGAATTCCCAAATAAGAGAACTGTGCAAGATGCACATTTTGAAGACCAGATATGGATCAGATGACCAGTAAAGAAGTACCTGACTTTCCTGAAATAAAAAAACTTCCTTTTCTTGTCCATTTTCTTTGGGTTTGTCATAGTCTAATTTTTGTACAGTTGCTGGCATTTTAGAGCAATTATTGCAAGATTATTGGGTTATGTCTTATCACACCCATTTGTTCTGCAAAATAGTTCATTTTATTATGACCTGATGTGTTCATTCAGATTTTTGGAGTTGCCATTGCTAACCTTACAATAACTATTTTTCTGTCAGATGCTTAACTGCTTTCAAATCTGGAAGTTACGTTCAGATAACTGGTAAAATTACCTTACAGATATCTTAGCACGTCAAAAATTTAGCAGGATAGTTCATGCAATCTAGAGTCAAGTAAAGAAAACATGACTGAGGAACACATATGCTGCCACAAGATTTTCTATTTCCAAAAACATGGTAGCCTTGAGAGGTACAATGAGCTTATTTTTTTAAAAAAAAAAAACCTTTATAAAGTATAATTATATTGTGAGGCCAAACATGTAAGCTGTAAAATAATTCATATGACTTTGGCAATGTAAATACATTTAGAGTATGTAAATGTACATGTAAATGGTGAATTAAAAGCCTACTGTTATGTGGAGGGAGGTTTGGAGCTCAACTTGAAATAAATAATGACACCAGCAAGGGTTAATACCTTATGCTTCAAGAGAAATTGGCAACTTAGGGAAAATGCAAACTTCTTTTTTATTTTCCTGCTAGCTAATTTGCTTGAAAGAAGAACCTGCATTTAAACAATTGTCCAAGCACAGACGGCCAAGTTGCAGCTTTGGAAAGTTACCATCATCCTCTCACATCCTACATTTAAAAGCTTTGGAGCAGCCTCGTTTCCTTCCAATTCCGCTTCCCCCTCCTCACCCCTCCCTCCTTAATTTCCAAGAGAGATGAAATCTGGAACAGTGGGTTTGCGTCTGTCTTTTGGCTTTAAGCCCCAGATTATGTGGAGTTCCCACCAACAATAACATTGCAAGGTGTCATCTCCGTGTGCATCGTCACCAAAGCAGAACCGAGGGGCTCTTGGGTTTCTTTGTAGGATTTTGAGAGAGCAGACCCATTTTTGAAAGAGCTGCATATGTGTTCAGAGAACTATCTGTACAGGGCCTGTGGTGCTCCTCTTCACGCAACCCCCCTGCCCTTTCCACGCCCCACTTTGGAACAGCAACAGCAACAATCAACCCCCAAGGATAGCTCACATTTCTGACCAGATTGTGCGTAAAGGTTCCAACAGGCGCCTGGAAAGTCATTCCAGCAATTAAGCGTTTGCTAGTGATTTTTCTCCCCCCTTATGAAGGATATGCCCCACTGTGCAGGGTATTGCAGCCACCCTCCCTGTCAGGCCGTTTCACAGTAGCATTGTGGCGCCATGGAGAGTAGCTAATTGGATTTGTTGTCACCTCCCGAAGCTGCCAGGAGCTCACGTCTGCTCTGGTTACAGATGAAGACATCACGGTGACAGGCTTAGAGATGGCTCAGCTGGCATCCTACGGACACTAATAGAGCCATGTTGATTTAATGTCCGAGCGGAGAGGTGCGGACAAGCTGTTCAAGTTTTCTATTCCAAACAAAGCAAAGATCTGTTATATCAGTCATTTGAGGATCAGTAAATAAACTTCCATGTGGGTGCCTCTCGGTTCTCAGCACCTAACTGACTCTACAGAAGGATGACAAAGTATTTTAAACACTGAGATGGTACTTTCTTCCCCCTCAGCCCCCTTCATTGCATCTAACCAGAGAGAGCGCTGTCTCTATGCTTTATATTGCCCTGAGGGAAATCAGTTAATTCCTTCATACATAAATTTTACTTAACTGTGTAATTATGGATGAATCCTATTAGTCTTTAAATTGCTCACTAGTTAAAAGGTATGTGTGTTTCTGTGGGATGTGTGTATGTGTGGAAAATTTACAGAACATTTGATTTAAGATTAAAAAGTTGATTTGTAGTCATCTGATTTCTTCTGATCACAGAAGAAAAACAGGACGGAGCCAAACATTTTAATATTCTCCCACATACACCAACTCCGTGTTATAATATTAATAATTTGGGAACATAAGCAACATTAACTCAGTCACTGTAAAATGTCTATGAATTAGTGAATTCCTATTATTCTCACAGTATAGACTGCAACGTTGTAATCTCTGAGAGGACCTGTGCATGTACATAATGAGGGGTTTTTTGTGCACAGGAAAGAGGGTTGCACCCACTGGAAGGGAAATTAAAACTTTGCAGAAATACATGTGGCTGTGGAGTGCAACCAATAATTTTACTTCTCAAAGTACTTCTTAAAAAGGATACCTGATCTTCAGGTGAGGTCAGTGTCATGAATATGGAATGGAGAAGCTGAAAAATTCCAGAAAGCATGTGACATTCTGCATCGATACTTTGGTTCAGTGGTGAAATCCAATTTTTTTTACTACCGGTTCTGTGGGCGTGGCTTGGTGGGCGTGGCAGGGGAAGGATACTGCAAAATCCCCATTCCTTCCCCACTCCTGGGGGAAGGATATTGCAAAATCTCCATTCCCACCCCACTCTGGGGCCAGCCAGAGGTGGTATTTGCCGATTCTCCGAACTACTCAAAATTTCCGCTACCGGTTCTCCAAACTACTCAAAATTTCCGCTACCGGTTCTCCAAACTACTCAAAATTTCCACTACCGGTTCTCCAGAACCTGTCAGAATCTGCTGGATTTCACCCTTGCTTTGGTTCCTTCTTAGACATGATGTCTTGGGCACTAACAATGAACACTGAATAAGGTAACTACTTTAGTTAGGAAGGCAAGGAATTCTAGTCCTAAACTATGTGGACTAGGGAAACCTGAATGATTAATCAAGATCAGCTGAGCTTATATTTACACTGTAGTACTAACAGTGAAGTTGAAACGAAGTGGGGAGGCAGTGTTTGTAGTTGACAACAAGAATGAGCTGGGGCCCTGGAGTTTTTTTAGAGGGGCAGATGCTTTTCTAGAATGAGTGATGCCTTCTTGATTATTCCTGCCTTTTTTCCAATTTGCTGTATTTATTCATATAAATATTTTTATTTGATTTCACACACACACACACACACACACACACACACACACACTCAAACACAAACCACTTTGAGACAAAACTGCTTTCTTACCAAACAGCCTGTAATAACATGAAAGTAAAACAGCAATGAAAAGCAATAAAGCAGAACAATTAAAAGGGTTTTTAATTTACTGAGTTAACATTTATATACCAGACTAATAATAAAACACTTTCTTGAGTAAAAATTAAAGGATAAATTATTACATAGCGCATGCTTTAAACTTCAATCAATCCTGAAAAAGTTCTCATTCCTGGAACTTCATTGGGAAACTGGGAAAGATGAAATGGCAATGATGTGACTTGCTGTGATATACCATGAACACAAACACTTTTTTATATCTTGGGGGGGGGGGGGGATGGTTTTATATGATCAATAAAACCAGTATGTCCAGGAATTTAATTAAGGCAGTGCTTCAGTTCTAGAAAATCTACATCAGAGTTTCTCAACCTCAGCAACTTTAAGATGTGTGGGTTTCATCTCCCAGAATGCTGGGTAGGGAATTCTGGGAATTGAAGTTCATACATCTTAAAGTTGCTGAAGCACTGGTCTACATGAACTTTAGTTTAGCCTAAGGCTAATGGTACAGATAGTCCTTGACTTAAAACAGTTCACTTAGTGACTGTTCGAAGTTACAACAGCACTGAAAAAAGTGAGTTATGACCATTTTTCACTCTTATGCCCGCTTCAGCATCCCCATGGTCACGTGATTTACATTCGGATGCTTGACAACTGACTTACTGTCAGGTTCCAAGTAATGCATCCCTCACAAATCAAACTCCGAGGCATTTCTTTTCCTCAAAGAACAAATTTATTTAGATATACCATCTTGGCATGAACTGGTGAAAAGCCAGTACTAAAGTTCCCGGGCTTTTCACCCCAATATAAATAATGGTTTCTTATTTTTCCAAAACAATATGTCATATTGTCCAACTGGGATGAGAGTTGGTTGCTTGGCGACTTCACTCCTCTTCCTTCAGCCAGCCAGCTGTTGGAATGTGGCTGACTCATCGACCAACCATGTTGTTTTGGCTGAAGACTCCATACTCAGCTCTTCCCCCCTTCCGTCTCCCACTGTGTCAAACTGAATTCATGTTAGCACAACCCAGATGTCAAACAATCCCACAACCCGATCAAATTCAGGCTTGACCCTTACATTTATGACTGTTGCAATGTCCTGGGATCATGTGATCCCCTTTTACAATCTTCTGACAAGCAAAGTCAATGGGGAAACCAGATCCACTTAACAACCATGTTACTAATTTAACAACTGCAGTGATTCATTTAACAAATGTGGCAATAAAAGTCGTAAAATGGGGCAAAACTCATTTAAGAAATTTCTCACTTAGCAAAATAAATTTTGGGCTTAATTGTGGCCGTAAGTTGAGAACTACCTGTATATCCTTCCATACCACATTTTTTGTCCCACAAGAGATAAAATAGAAGCTCAGTAAGTAGATGACTTTAAACCAGCCACTGTCCCTCAAGCTATCCTATCTCACTGAATGCTTGTTTGAGGAATACATGAGAGAAAAAGTACTAATTATACCTCTTTGTGCTTGTAGAGAAAAAGAAGGATATAAATTAAATATTTTTTTATTATTATTAAAAGCATTGCTTAAGATAATTGTAAAACTTAGGAAGCCTCTCAGTTGTACTGAGGATTTAATTGTCGTTGTCAAAGCAATTTTTTGTTATGTATATGATTTATACCAGGGGTGAAATTCAGCAGGTTCTGACAGGTTCTGGAGAACCGGTAGCGGAAATTTTGAGTAGTTCGGAGAACCGGCAAATACCACCTCTGGCTGACCCCCGAGTGGGGTGGGAATGGAGATTTTGCAATATCCTTCCCCCAGGAGTGGGGAGGGAATAGGGATTTTGCAGTATCCTTTCCCTGCCATGCCCACCAAGCCACGCCCACAGAACCGGTAGGGGAAATTTTTGAATTTCATCTCTGATTTATACCATCTCACCGCAGTAACTCTTGCTCTCCTGGAATTTTCTGTATATGAATGGGAAGCTTAGAAAGTTAGAATAGAATAGAATGGAATTCTTTATTGACCAAGTGTGATCGGACACACAAGGAATTTGTTATTGTGATAGTGTGCATATTTTCTGCCACCTGAATGTCCTAGATCATTGTTTCTCAACTTTGGCAACTTTAAAATGTTTGATCAATACATCCTAAAGTTGCCAAGATTGAGAAACAAAGTCCTGGATGATATATCCATCGAGTATCAGAAAGGGTTGCTCAGTTTCATACATCAGGATCTGGGCAATTGTGTGAAAGCAATTGTCCATTGGCTCTTAGCTTTACCTGAAGATCTGGAGGCTGATGAGGGGAACATAGCCTGATAGATTGAGACTTCACCAGGTATATCTGCAGAATTTGGTCAAAAAAATTAAGATGGTGGCCATTACAGTGCAACTGAAGTGCCACTAGTTTAGTTTAGTTTAGTTTAGTTTAGTTTAGTTTAGTTTAGTTTAGTTTAGTTTAGTTTAGTTTAGTTTAGTTTAGTTTAGTTTAGTTTAGTTTAGTTTAGTTTAGTTTAGTTTAGTTTAGTTTATTATTATTTATTTCCAAGAATTACAGTAGTAAAAGTATTGGCATTAAATCAGAGATGCAGTGTATATCTGGCAGCACAATTTTCATTCCAGATTAGGCCAGTTATTCAGAATTTTGCTTGCAAGATTGCTGAGTCAACACTTTCTTTTCCTTTTCCTTTGGATCAACAAGGTGGAGAAGCAATAGGCTTGGCCTGGGGAGACCCTATTTCAAATCCACCTTCAGCCATCTACAGCTACTGGATAACTGTTGACTAATGTCTATCCTTTTCTCTCTCAGACCAGTCTAGTTCACAAGTTTAGGATTAGAGGAGAACTGCCTTGAGCTCTTACTGGGCAAATGCGATATAAACCAAATGGATAAATAATCAAATATATAAATAGTTTGGATCAAGGGTGGGTTCCACTTACCTTCCCTACCGGTTCACATCGCGCAGAGGGTTTTTTTGCCAGCCGCGGCAACCGGAGAACCGGTTCGGGGGCATGGACAGCTGGCCATCGCTGCCGGTTCGGCGAGCGAGTGCAAATTTCCACCACCGGTACAGGAGAACCAGTCCGAACAGGCAGCAACCCACCACTGGTTTGGATCCATGGCAAGGGGAAGTAATCTCCAGAGGCAGAATTGAGTTTAAAGATTTTCTACAGGGCTAATTCTTTGCTCTGGAATTCCTTTGAAAGGAATCAGAGAAGTTGTTTGCGTCTGAAGCAGCCTTGTGAAAGGAAGAAAAATGGACTGAAGCCCCCGCTTCATCTCTCAAAAGACCATGTGTGCATTAACTAGCCTTTTATCCCTTCATTTTCCTGACATAATTCCAATTCTTCCATGCACCATCACTTTTATCAGCCTGGGGAAAGATCTATGGACTGTCTATTGCTATCAAATAAATCCCTTGAGGTTTTCTTCTAGAAAGCATTCTTGGTAGCAGTGGTGGTCTGAAAAATCAGTTAAATGGGCATTATTCCATTTTGAGGAAACCGTTAGCAGAATGTAACATTTCACTCATGCTTTATAGATTCCCAGTCTCATTCTGCTCTCTGTTTTGCCTCAATGTTGCTGGAAGTAAATCAAGCCAGAAGGAATAAAATGAATCCAAAGTGCACCTGATGTTTCCCTGCCAAAATAGTCTATTGCCCTAGGCAGGGGAAATACTTTCAAACAATGCTAATTAAAGAGAGTTCTTTGAAAAGAATATATAACTCAGTAGATCAACTGGTTATTTAGAATGCTGAGTAGCGAAACAATCCATATAATGGATAAAGACACATTTCCCTCTCCTGAATGTTTGAGTTTCTACTTTTCTTAGTCAGAACTTCTGTTATTCCTTTTTCTAACAGAAACATAGAAGAAAAAGTAGGAAAGCAAAACTTCTTTCACATCTTTACTCATTCTCTCTCAGATTACCATCTCCCCCTTTTCTTCTGTTTCCTCCAAGCCAAAGGAACAGTTTAATCTATTATGTTTAATCATATAATAGCTTCTTTCATTGTGGTATGTAAACCATCTTCATACATTTCAAGTTTTGTGAACAGAACCCATTATAGGATTTTTTTTTCATAAATCTTGGTTGTGCAGTCTTGGGTTTGCATGATGTGTGATGTAGTCCATGTTGTGCTTCCTACCTCTTTTTTCCCCTAAGGTTTATATTTAACCATTGCTATTAAATCTACAATTAGTCTCCTCCTAATTGAGACTCATTAGATACACACAGCTATAGTAGTTATTGTAGATCAGGAGTGTCAAACTTGTGGCATTACGTTGTCAATCACATGATGTATCACGACTTTTTTCCCCTTCGCTCAACCGGGGGTGGGGGTGGCCAGCGCGTGATGCATCCGGCCCGCGGGCCGCGAGTTTGACAGCCCTGTTGTAGATCATATGTTTCAAACCTCTCTTCTGGGAATTGAACTTACAGATTACTGTGCTTCATACAGTGCACCCAACCTTATGAGCTATAACAGCCTTGTTGAACTAAATTGATAGAAAGGGAGATACACTATATGTGGACGTTCTGTAAGTAATATCAATTCAGTATTGGCTGTCTGTATGCATTCTGCTAAATCTCAGTATGGTTTCTTTGGTTCTGGCTGCACAATTCATAAAGCAGAACACTGACATGTTGTTCAACCAACTGTGGTTCAAAATAACCATGGCTTGGTCTAATTTCTCACTTTGCACAAGATGTTATTTCTTCATTTCCTTGGCTCTTTTCTTCAGGGCTGACTATACTTGCATGGAATGCTTATCTATAATTGGTTTTGTTGCATTTTCTATTTGATTTACACAATACATTTAATTATAAACTAACCATAGAAACTGAATTTGCACAATGCCCTACCCTGGCATCTGTAGAGGAGCCAACATCAAAATGTTTGGTACAACTAAAAAAAACTTCAAGAGTGTTGACCCTTTTTGTATGCATGCCATTCATCTGGTGTATGTTAGAAAAGAGTAGTGATTTGATAATGTCCATCTTCCCTTCTTATTGATGCTATTGATCCTTACTGCAGATACCCCTTCCTTAGGCTAAAATAAAGTTCATTAGTTTACTTTTGTGTATTTTGGGCACACATCCTTTTGTTTTAGTGAAACAGAGCTTCACTGCAGGAAATATTTTCTCCATGGGTTCAGTCACTATCACCTATGTTGCTGCCTGCTAATGTATGGTTGATATGCTACCTTCTCCTTATCTTTGCTATTTTTGCCTTAAAAACATGCAAAAGAATTATTTCAAACATTTCTTGAAATTAAATCCTTAAAGGTATCCAGCTGACTTGGCAAGGTCAGTGTTCTCTAAAGAGTTTATCACCTCTGCTATACTTATCCCATTCTACCAAAAAAATGAAACATCTGCAGGCATTGTGATACTTCTCCATTATAACCAATGGACTAATCTTTCTTTTCTTTTTCTTTTTTCCAAATTGAGTCTTTCTTCATTTCAAATTGAATTCTAACTTCTAATAGTTAGAATAAATTCTCAAACCTCAGCTCTGAAATGTTGAAGTGCAAACTTAAATCGAATCATGTCCACCTGAATCTCAAAGATCTGATTTGCACCAGCCTATTGTGCATAAGAAAACTTGCTCAATATCACAACATGCAATTCTTGATTGAAAAACTTCATTTCTTGAGGTTAAACTTGCAAGGATGAAATCAGCACACTCTTACTGATAGCAAGATCTAGCAATGATCCATTTAGGGCCATCTGGGTAGCAGTCAACTAGGAATGTACTTAATTTCACCACACTAGGTTTCCATAGAAAGAAAAAGGATAAGTCGGGAGGATAGAAGAAGAGAGCACTGATGCAGAAAACTAGTTTATTTAAATTAAAGGATGTACCACAACAAATATATTCATACTAGCTGAATACCCGTGCTCCGCTACGAAACTATGTGATCGGGCTTGATAAATCGACACTTACAGCTTGAAAATTAATGAATAGTTACGATCGGCCTCTCCTCTCCCCTTCTCTCCCTCAGCCTTGCCCACAGAAGCCTCCCCTATCCTATCCCCTTCTCTCCCTCAGCCTTGCCCCACAGAATCCTCCCCTATCCTATCCCCTTCTCTCCTTCAGCCTTGCCGTACAGAAGGCTCCCCTATCCTATCCCCTTCCCTCCCTCAGCCTTGCCCCAAAAAACCTCCCCTATCCTATCCCCTTCTCTCCCTCAGCCTTGCCCCACAGAAATGTCCCCTATCCTATCCCCTTCCCTCCCTCAGGCTTGCCCCCCAAAATCTCCTATCCAGCTGACTTTCATGGATAAGGTGGGACTAGAACTCACAGGCTTCTGTTTTCTAGCTAACTGCCTTAACCACTAGTCTAAACTGGCATCGTACTATACAGGGTTATTCAAAAAGAATGAACCGATTTCATGACGCAATATTTTATTAAGGAAAAGTAATACAAAACTACAGCCAAGTCACAAGTATTCTATTCACAATCAACTTTTATTTCCTGTCGTACAAGTGTTCAGTGTGGCCTTCACAACTTAGATAACTCCTCTTTCAAATGGTCACTGACTCATTACATGACGATGCTTGAGAACTGAAGCAATGCATCATGAAATCGGTTCATTCTTTTTGAATAACCCTGTATATATAGATAAGTAAAATATCCATATTGTTTTGTACTCCCCGATTTCCCAAATTTTAGAAATTGCATGGAATTTTGATAAAATCTACTAAATTTGCTGAGCAGGTAACAAACATGCAGGCCTCCCACTCATAACGTATTACACCCCCATGGAATCCCACCACCTGCATAGTAGATTTGAACTGTGATTAATTTTGAGTAATCAGAGATACATTTCCAGATTTGCCTGTGGTTTAATTCCAACTTCTTCATTTTCTTTGTTTATGAGAATCAACATGGTGAACTGTTTAAGGAGTTGGACCAAAACTGGGGAATTCTGAGTTCAAATTCACCCTCCATCATGGAAATGTGATGATTGTTTTGCAGCCTGTCATTCTCTCTTAGGCCAACCAACCCTGTCATGGGCTTCTGGAGAAAAGAAAGAAAGAAAGAAAGAAAGAAAGAAAGAAAGAAAGAAAGAAGGAAGGAAGGAAGGAAGGAAGGAAGGAAGGAAGGAAGGAAGGAAGGAAGGAAGGAAGGAAGGAAGGAAGGAAGGAAGGAAGGAAGGTTATGCAGCTTGGAATAAGCCAGTTTCCACAATGACCAAACATTCCAAGAGATTTACTATGCATAAATAGCAGAATGTTCCCAATTGTCTGAAGTACAAAAGATATCCCATTGTATTATGATATCATTGTACAAATAGAGCATAAAACATAGAATTAATAAGGTTGGAAGGGATGTTATAGAGCTCTTCTAGTCCAATCCCCTGTTCAATCTCTTCTTAAAAACCTTATCTTTTGATTGATTGTTCCCTCCTCTTCATTCTGCACATGCACCAAAAAATAGGGCTTCTTTACAAGTGGTGTTTTTCTCTCCACTGTCCCCCACATGCCCCAGAGAGGATTGGATGGGGAATGAAAGGAGATAGGAAGAAATGGATTTTACCATCTCTGTGAGTGTTAGAGTCAGCAGTTGGAGGGGGAAGGATGGCAGGAAATAACAGCCTTTCAGCCATCATAGTGACAATTGGAAAGCTATGAAAGATGGCTCTTCCTCATTTGGCTGAGGCCCTTGTGATCATGTATTACAGCCAGGGGTGGGTTCTAACTTACCTTGCTGCCGGTTCACTTCCTCCCGCGCTGTGTGGGCAATAGCAATAGCACTTAGACTTATATACCGCTTCATAGTGCTTTACAGCCCTCTCTAAGCAGTTTACAGAGTTAGCATATTGCCCCCAACAATCTGGGTCCTCATTTTACCCACCTCGGAAGGATGGAAGGCTGAGTCAACCTTGAGCCGGTGAGATTTGAACCGCCGAACTGCAGCTAGCAGTCAGCTGAAGTAGCCAGCAGTACTGCACTAACCACTGCGCCACCTCGGCTCATGAGGGCGCGCCTCATGGGCGCGCGCACGCACAGTGCAAAAAATAAAAAAAATATCCCCCCCCAAAAAAAGCCAAAAACAAGATGGCGACGCATGCACAGTGCCGGAAACTCGGCTTCTGCACATGCACAGAAGAAAAAAAACCAGAAAAAATTCCAAAAAAATTAAAAAAAATCCAAAAAAATTTCAAAAAAAAGATGGCGGTGTCCACGGACCGGCACCGACCGAACCGGCTCCATGACATCATCATGACATCACCAGCGGGTCGCTACCGGTTCAGGCGAACCGGTCTGAACCGGGAGGAACCCACCTCTGATTACAGCTAGTTCTCAGTTATGATGGGATAAAAAAAATAGCTTTGCAATCAATCCGTGCATTTACAACTGTCACAGTATTCCATGGTCATGACTGTCATTCATGTGCTTTGCAACCAGTTTACAACAGAGTTAATAGAGGAAGCAAAAATAAAATTGTAAGTCACAGTGATATGATGTTTCACTTCAGATTTACAGCGCTTCACCTAACAGCCAAATGGAAAGCATGTTTGTTAGCCCATCATGGTCATGTGATTTTTCCAGTGACCACAGTGCTTTGCATCCTAGTTGTCAGTCCCAATTGTGGTCGATGAGCAAGGACCACCTGTACTGGGGTACTAGCTAGTTCATCCATCCTGTGTGAATAGCTCTTCTGAGAGCTATTTTTTGCTTTACTCAAAAAGGGGGGACAGCATGATGGACAAGTATGTGATTAAAGAATTGTGTAGAAGTGACCTGTATTAAAACTTTGACTTACAACACAATTGAGACCAGAATTTTCATTGCTAAGCAAGGTAATTGTTAAGCAAATCACTGCAGTTAAATGAATCACATGGTGGTTAAGTGAATTTGACTTCCTCCACTGACTTTACTCGTTGGAAGCCGGCTGGGAAAGTCTCAAATGGCAAACATGTGTCCCCAGGTCCCTGCAATTCTCATAAATACATTCTAGTTGCAAAATGCCCAAATTTTTATCACATGATTATGAGAATGCTGCAATGGTTTAAGAGCGAGGGCAGGACATAATTCTTTTTTTTCATTGTCGTAACTTTGAAGAAACACTAAAATGGTTGTAGGTCAAAGACTATTTGTAAATAACCCACTCTGAGCAGGCTTTATTCAAGATTTTATTATAAATTTTTTAAAATGGTTATTAATATTATTTCTCACATAAAGCCTATTATGTTGGAAAAAATAGGTAGAACTGCACTTTTTGGGGTCTTCTCTCTTGCATCCAGCCAGGAGATGTTCATAGGTGGTCCAAAGTCACCCAACCAGCTTTCATGCCTAAGGCAAGATTAAAACTCACAGTCTCCTGGTTTCTAGTCTGGTGCCTTAGCCACTACACCAAACTGGGTCTCAATGTTTTTCTCATAAAGCTGCTAGAAATCCAAGGCAATTTCAAGGAAAATAAAATTGATGTACTTCTAAGGTTATAAGTAGAGCTCTCCACTTACAGCAGTGGTTCTCAACCTTTCTAATGGCGCAACCCCCCATGCCCCCCCGCCGCCACGACCCCCCCACCACCGCGACCCCCTCCCCGCGCGGGATGAGGTGACAAAGGGGGCTTGGCACCAGGGGTGAGATGCTCGCCGAACAGCTGATAGCAACAGAAGCGGGAGACTTCGCCTGGACGCTGCCATTTGGGTTCTTTTACCCTTTGCGCATGCGCAAAGCATTCTGCGCATGCGCAGAGGGTAAAAGAACCCAAATGGCGGCGTCCGGGCGGGTGGGCGAAGTCTCCCGCTTCTGTAGCTACCGGCTGTCCGGCGAACGCAGGCACGGCCGAACCGGGAGCATTTCACCCCTGCAAGTGACGGTGGCACCAAGATGGCGGGCTAACGCACGCGGCGACCCCTGTGAAATGGTCGTTCGACCCCCAAAGGGGTCGCGACCCACAGGTTGAGAACCGCTGACTTACAGGGAGATTTCTATAGCTTTCTTCAGTTAAAACAATAGATGGATAGCACTTCAACTAAGCAGGGGAGAAAAACTAGACTTGCTTAGCTGCAACTAAAAGAGTTTCATTCTTCAAATCAGTGTTGCAATTTTTGAGTTCTCTCCAAGAATGGATTCACATAGAGCTCATTGTCATATCCAAATGGGAGGTTATTAAAACACGGTGCTGTTGTGTAAACCCAGTCAATCATTATTTGTTCGGTAGCCAAGGTCAAGGGAATCATGAAGTGTGAACCCAGTCTGTCCAGTATTAGGTCAATGTGATCATATCATCAGTAGAGTACTTACTGTAACTTTGGGTAGCACAATAGAACTTGGATATTTTTTTATAAAAACTGTAAAACATGTAAAGCATATATTTTTAAAAGATAATAAAATTGTGTTTTAAAAATATTTCAGCGGCAAGAGAGATTTTTCTTTCCGAACTACATAGACTTTGGCAAAGTTCTGTTCTCTTGGCTTTGCTGAACTCCCATTCGTGTTTCATTAGGACATCAGCTTCACAGAGGCTCCTGACCTCCGCACTAGGCAATAATTACCTGGCTCAGACCCATTCTCTCGCCATCTGGCTGGGGAGCTGGTCTGCTTAGGCCTTAATTCCATCAGCCTTTTCCAGTCAACTGGACAGCTCAATCAGCTGAAAATATTTAAAAAATGGGACAGTGTAATACTCAAGACAGCGTTGCTGTGGCCTCTTCTAACAATGCATTTTCCAAAAGTAAGAGAATGGAAAAGATAACATTTCCAAAAGAGGAACTGAGAATGCTATCTATGGAGATGAAGATTTGATGAGGTTTTTTTTGTACCTTCCTTGATTTTGTTTTAAAAAGAAATATTGCCTCTGAAGATTGGAAAATTATTTCCTTAGAATTATCTTAACAGCAAATGAATAGGCAATGGCTAGAGGTAGATGGAAATAAACACGTTTTATATGCAAAAAAAAAGCTCTTTTCTGGCCTCTGCAGACAGGAATGGGAAAGCAGCAGCTCTAAAAATCTAGAACAATATTTTTCAACCTTAACATGCTGGCTAGGGAATTCTGGGAGTTGAAATCCACATATCTTACAGTTGCTAAGGTTGAGAAATGCTGCTGTAGAGCAACTTGCTTTTCATTCTGAGCAGAGGTGGGTTCCTCCCGGTTCGCCCCAACCAGTAGCAACCCACTGGTGACATCACGGAGCCGGTTCGGTCGGTGCTGGTCCATGGACGCTGCCATCTTTTGGGGGGGATTTTTTTTTCCTGCGCATGCGCAGAAGCTTAGTTTCCAGCACTGCGCATGCATCACCATCTTGGTTTCGGTTCTTTTTTTAAAAAAAAATTGGATTTTTTGGCATTGCGCATGCACACGCAAAGTGCGCGCCCACGTGGCGTGGCCACGCAGCGCGGGAGGAAGCGAACCAGCAGCGAGGTAAGTTAGAACCCACCCCTGATTCTGAGGTCTACAAATTCACAATCAAAAAGTAATCCTAGGAGCCTCATGATTTAAGATGGGAAGAGGACCCACTAGTCTTCCTGCATGAATTCTCTAACACACCCATTCTCTCATGAGGAAGAATACTGTGATCTACTCTCTGAGACCAGTCTAAAGTGATGCTATTGACTGATGATGATGTTATCCATTCAGTCGTGTCCAATTCTTGGGAATTCTATAGGCCAGGTTTCTCCACACCTTCCAATCTTGCACTGCTTCTTTGAGTATGTTATTGACTACCTATGCTAAGACCGGGTTTTAGGGCAATTCTGCACTGTGTGTTAAATGTTTCTTAAGCCAGTTTCAGAAATTATAATATGAATTGTAGTGTGTTAGCAATGGAGACAGATGGGTATAGACGGTATACCCTGCTTCTTGCCTTTACCATCTATGCAGTGAAGGCAGACATTGGTTGGCTAGTTCCTAGGTGGACCAATCTACCTATTACTGTCGTCTCTTTTTGGTAAGGATTGTTCCCTTCTCACCAGCTCATGTGTGTTAAGGAATTGTGCAGAGTAACCTCTGGGCCCTGAAGGTTTGCACAATTCCTTAACATTGGTTATGGGCCCAGTGGTATGTTGCTAGTAAGATTTTGAGTAGTGTGAATATTCAGTTTTTATATTCAGACAGTTAAGGTTGTATTACCCTAATAATGGCACATGAACAGTCAACTTGTTTATTCCTGATAACCCAGCTGGATGGAACGAATTATGCTTCCTGGTCTACAAAATGTAGCCTGCTTCTGCGAAATGAAGGTTTATGGACTTTAATAACTAATCCACCAGATATAACTTTGGGGGATGCAACAAGAGATGAAGATGCAAATAAAATAGCTGACTTGAATCGGGACAATGATAAGGCTTTAAGCATAATTGGACTGACACTGAATGATCAGCAGCTAGTCCATATTCGTGGCGAAGAGTCTGCTGCTAAGTGTTGGGACATATTGAAAAAGATTTATGTTCGTGAAACTGTGGGTGCAAACATACATCTTACACGGAAAATGTTTAGAGTTCGTTTGAAAAAGGATGGTGATATGTTAGCCCATTTAGAATACATGAAGATAACTTTGCAAGAATTAGAGGAAAAAGAACTGATTTTTTCTGAGTTGCATCAAGTGTATATAATTCTTTCTTCACTCGATGAAAGCTACGATGATTACATGTCGTC
>QLTV01002691.1:1831381-1862347 GCA_003457575.1 Thermophis baileyi
CACCCCAAAAAAAAAGTGCCTTTAAAGGTGAAACAGTTCTTGGGTTGGTCGCCTAGATTCTCAAAGTGCTGTTCATGGATCCATTTGTTAAGAGAAATATAGATATAGATATAGATATTTACACATCAATCTTAGGAGAGTGCAAAGTATGCCAAGTTTCCACTCACAGTGAAAGAGGGGAAAAGATATCAGGTTAGTGCTCCCCAACTTTTGCGTTGGAGAAATGTAAAATGAGGCTGGCATGCTGAGTGAATGGGCATGGGTGCTGGACACATGTCTATAAAACGGGAACACCCAGCCTTGGAGTTGATACATATTAATTCCCTTTCACTGGTTTTAATGGGAAGGAATTTGTAGGGGAAAAAAGGGGGAAGAGGCTACGTTCAGGGGTGGGCTGCTGGGGGTTCGCAGGGGTTTGGGAGAACCTCTAGCTAAGATTCTGTGCAGTTCGGAGAACCCCCAAATCCCACTCCTGGCTGGCCCCGCCCACCCCTCCCCGGAGTCCCCACATGGCCCGTTTTGGATGCAGGTAAGTGCAGGGCGCGCGCGGAGGCTCGGGGAGGGCAAAAAATGGGCCTACCGGAAGTTCAGGAAGGCCAGAAACGGGCCCGTTTCCGGCACCCAGAGGGCCTCTGGATCCTGGGGAGGCCATGTTCGCCCTCCTGGAGGCTCGAGGAAAGCCTCCAGAGCCCGGGGAGGGCAAAAATGCCCCCCACCACCACCACCATGGTGCAGGAGGCCGACTAGGCTATGCCCACCATGGCCACGCCCACCCAGCAACTGGGCAGAGAACCCCTTGCTAAAATTTTTGAAGCCCACCCCTGGCTTCGTTGCTTCTCTTTCACTTAATTCATATCATAAGCACTAAAAGAAAGGATACCTGTCTTTATACAAAATAGTCCAAAGACTGCTCATTATCTGAAAAGAAATTTCTTATCACCGGGCTGAAGAACAGCTCAGCAAGAACTTTATATAAAGAATGGAAACAAGTCCAGCCTTACAATTCAACAATAAGCAGCCAATTTAAACAGTTGATGACATCTCCTAAATTAAAGCTAAGCCTCCACTCATTAATCTCCCAGCCTACCACCCAGAGTCTCTATATAAATACATTTAAATAACAGCTCTGTACAAGTGTCTTGCTATCTCAACTGGTTGCCTCGTAATGTTACTCAGAGAGGTTTTTCTGAGTGACATTCTGGAAGGTAGTTATACTATTTTTCTACACAGGCAGACATAATGGCTACTTCACTATGTGCCATGCTCTGATGCCACTGAGAAACCTCCACCGATCAGAGCGAGGACAAGAACTCTGCAAGATCTTATGTAGTTCTTCCTCTTAGGCTGTGCCTATAGGAAGCAGCTTTGAAGCAGCTTCTTGAACCTGAACAGATGGGTCAGAGTATAATTTCCATACTTTTAATGGCTTGCTGCATTAGGAATATGGAAGCAAGACTTCAACTCATCTTCTGGTATGAATTGCATATTTTCTTACATTGAATTGGCTAAAGATTTGAGCTAAGCCAGAAATCATTCCTGAGTGGTTTTGTGGTGGACATCATACTAATCGACCATGGGACATAGTGTCAATTGGAACGGGAAAAAGGGGAAACAGCGATTGGGGCTAGGATGCCCTTGTTGAGAGCAAGCTATAGTTTATAATGTCCTGAACGACATAAACTAAAATTCAGAATGGTCTATTAAAAAAAACAAGTAATGTGACCATTTCTTAACTCAAAGTTACTAGCCATCGTTACCGCACTGATGGAGGGAGGGAGGGAGGGAGGGAGGGAGAGATCAAGAGAGATCGGAACAAGATCCAGTGTCCATTGCAAACTTGCATAAGGTTGAATTTACCAATCTCTTTGGGTTATACTGTAAATAAGAGCAGGATTAACTGCCATTCCACATGGGATCGTAGACTAGCACATGCATTTTCAGCCAGATGCTATTGGATGTGTGTTAGTGATAATTTGAACACAGGAGTCCCTGTCAAAACGAGATCAGTATAGTTGAGTTGTATCTAATTTGGGCTTTGGGGTATACATCACATTTTCTTTTTGTATGTCCTGAATTTAACATTCAGGATTTCTGGACTTTCACAATTTAGCAGCTTGAGCTCCATTCTCCAATTATGTTTCTATGAGAATCAAACCAAGAAATCCTCAGGAAACATTTATCAAATTTGGAGGCCAAAACACCATGAGAATTTCTTCAAAACTGATCCCAAGACACATTTACCTTTGTTTGGATAACTCTATCAAATCTAGCCCCAGGATATTTACAGTAACATCCCATCTACTTTGCTTCCAGATACTGTTGAATTATACTTCCCATTCCCATTTCCTGATGGGCCATACCACAACATTCAAGCTATAACCCTCAAGTTTTTTTGAGAAATGTAAGATTAATGTAAATAGCCTTAGCTGATTTCTTTATTTAGCTAGCTAAGAAATTACAAAATTGAACATCTGAAATGCAGTAAATGATTGCAAAACTTAGAGAACTAGTTTAAAGGAAGGGGAAGAGAAAGAGAATGTTGGTGAGTAGAGGGAACTAGGACACGAGGAAATGTCTTTAGAGATGTTTACAAGGTACAGGGGCTTCCTTTCTGCATTCTGATATTAAGCACTCATTGTTCATAGTAATTTCTTCTCTTAAAGGCAAGGACACCTAAAGGGTTTCTAGGGAAGGCAGCAAACAGCAAGCCAGTTTGTCCCAGGAGGCAAGGTTTCCTTGTTGTCTCCCTTTTTTTAGGGAATCTTCCTTTTTATTCAATCAGAATAGAGCTGGAAGGGACCTTGGATGTCCTCTAGTCCAACCCCCTGTTCAAGCGGGAGACCTTATATTTCAGATTTCAGATAGATGGCTGTCCAATCTTTTCTTAAAAACCTCCAGTGATGAAACACCTACAACTTCTGAAGGCAAGCTGTTCCACTGGTTAAGAAAGGAAGTTTCTCCTTAATTCCAAGTTGTTTCTCCCCTTGACTAGTTTCCATCCATTGTTTCTTGTCTTGCCTTCTGGTGCTTTGAAAACTAAGTTGACCCCCTCCTCTTTGTGGCAGCCCCTCAAATACTGGAATATTGCTATCATGTCCCCCCTAGTCCTTTTCTTTAGACTAGCCATAGCCAATTCCTGCATATGTTTTGGTCTCCAGGCCCTTAATCATCTTAGTTGCTCTTCTTTGCACATTTTCCAAAGTCTCAACATCTTTTTTATAATGTGACCAAAACTGGATGCAGTATTCCAGGTGTGGTCTTACTAAGATGTTATAAAGTGGTACTAATACTTCACATGATTTTGATTCTTTTAGAATCTTTTGGAGTTTCAATTTCTAATTTCTTGTTAATGCTTTAATATCATATTTCTCCTTATATAGGCTTCTCTCTTGTCTTCCTTTCCTGCTTTTCCATTTGCTGAACCATGGGTCTGCTTACAGTACTAAATTCCTGTTTCTTGCTTCTTCTGGCAAGTTAGCATCTGTATCAACTTTTCCTATAAAATCTAAAAAAGATATGCAGGTGGGTGGGAAGACAAGTAAATAGATCTATACATAATCATTGAAGGCTGGGGATTGTATAACTTGAAGTTCAACTCATATGGTAGGGTTCTGAGTCGAGAAAAAAAATGCACTAAGTTGTGTATTAAGTGGCCACTTTGTCAAATAAACTGAGTTTATAAAAAGAGTTCCTTTCATGAATAACTCCATAATTTATTTTGCAGGATAAGCAGATTTCAGATCACATGCAAGCGAGGCTCTCCATATTCTGCATTAATGGCAGGCAAAAATCAAAATTCCATTTCATGATGATTTCCATGCTGTGTTGGATTTAAACTGCTATCAACTATTGCTGTTTTTAGCTTTGATAATGATATTGCTTTTTCCTGTGTTTAAAAACAGTTGCTAATGGTAATGCTTGATAAATGTGGCTAGCACGGTGGAGAAATTCTTTGCATTCCCGTGAAAGAAGCATTGTTTTCTATGCTTCTTTCACAGTGGAAGAATTTCTTTAAACATTTGCAATAAGGAAGAGGAGAAATTATATATGCCCCTTATTAAGTGCTCAAGATGGCTAAAGGATCTGCCTATCTCTTTTTACATTAAAATGCTTCTCATTTCCATGAAAAAAAATCTCTTGTTGCATATTTGCAGCAGTGCGGAGAAGTATCCCTATAATTTTAAAATCAAAAACAGATAAGCAGGCATGGGACATTGTAGTATGAAAAAGAGAGAAAAACGATTGCTGGTTCACTTTGTGCTGGCAAAGAGATGTTCACAACCTCTCTTCCCTCCCCATTGTAAATTCCAGAGGAAATTTCCCCATTTCTTGACAATTTTGTTCCCTTGTTCTCCATTCCACCCACCCTACAAGAAGGAAATAATAATATTAATTTGTACATTAATATGCACACACAATTATTTTATATTTTTCACTCTCTTTTGTAAGTTGTGTTTGGAAAGGTTTTATTCAGGAAACTCCTTCCATGTATTTTAAATACATCCATTGATGCCATAAAAATAGAAAAGGAATGACAGGGTCTTGTCACTTTCCTTTACTCAGACACTTCTAAGGTTTTACAGTCTTGGCTATTCCCATTTCATTTGCAGAATTATTGCTATAGCCATAACGGCTTTCCCCCCCCCTTCCCTAAAATGAAAAGTGGGGTATTCACATATCATTTCAGGCTTCATGCACTGAATTGCTGAAGCAAGAAAGAAGCAATGGTAGCTATGTGATTGTGTGAATTTAGGTAGGTCCTGTCACAGGAGTCAGAAAAGATACAGGGACTCGAAACAGTACAGAATGCCCTTCTCTCCTAGAGTGATTAATCCAGATCAATGTACAAGAAAACACTCTGGTATGAGGTGGACAGGGAAATGAATACGTAATTTCTTCTTTTTCGCAAAAGGCACTGAAGGAACCTCATGAAGGTTGATCTGAATAATCTGGCACAAAGAGAAAAATAAAGAATCGGTAGTAGCGAGCACAGGCTTTTGTGTTGTTCAATAATACACACAGAGAGAAAGGGGTGAGGGTGAGGTTCAAGGCAAGCGCAGAGTAACGTAATTTCTCTCTGCACAATCACAAATAAAATGACTCTCAATTCGGCAGGATTAAATTAAAGACGGATCTTGTACTTGGTGATGGTTTGATAGAAGTGAAGTTTGTAGTGCTTGTATCATGAACATAAGTGGGTGTCTCTAGTGGCTACCTAGTATTTTCTTTATACTCAAGCATTTTCTATACAACACACAAATGCTAACTGGTTTTCTCACAGGTTCGTAATCTTTTCCCTCTGCTACTTTTTAAGTCGACCTCACCCCATTCCTAAGAGGTCTGTAAGGGGCGTGCATAAGCGCACCAGCGTGCCTACCGTCCCTGTCCTACTGTCCTATTGTCTTCATCTATCTGTATTCACTTTGATTATGTTTATGATTATACCTATACCTGCTATCTTGTACATGTTTGACAAATAAATAAATAAATAAAATAAATAAAATAAATAAAATACTATTCAGGTAAGCCTTGCTATAAGAGGCTGGTTTCAGCATCTGCAGATCCCAGGTTTAAAGGAGATAGCTATTTATAACAATTACTGTTCAAGATTTCCCCCCCCCTCCTTTAATAAAGCATTCTGTAGAATACAATAGAACCTTTTATTTTATTCTCACATTTTAAAAGTTTCTTAGATCAGGATTGAAAATCGCTATTTCAAATCATTCTCTTTTTTCAGATCACCCCTAGAGCTTTCACAGATACTCTGCATTCAAGAGTGAAAGTTTAGCTGGAAGATTCAGGCTTGCTGATAAACACTGCAAGTTGGAAAGCAGAGTTTTTAAAATATACATCACACACACACACCCCACACACATATGCATGAAAAGGACATCAGTGCTAATTTGAAGATATTTCTTTTAGTGTAAATGAAAGAAAAGAAGGGGGGGGACAAATTCTGCCTTGGTTTTCAAAGCAAACAGGTTTACTTAAGTTTTCTTCCAACATGGAGATACTGTGCAGTCATACATTTAAAACATGACTTAATCATTGGGCTTCTTCTCATGCTTACTGGTGAATTGCAAAATTGCAAAATTCCATGAATTTTTTTTAATAATTTTTGAGCTAGCAATCCTACATCTATTTAACCTGAGCATTAGCCCCACTAAAAGCAGTGGGAATTACTTCTGAAGAAGGGATTTTGGCATCTGGGAGGTTAATTTTCTTTATCAAAAGTGTACAAAAAATTTCCTAATTTTGCAGAGTAGCAATTTGGTTAAAAAAAATCAGCAATGGGGGAAAATGTTGGTTATGCTGCACTAGACATTCAGTACTCAGGGGATCAATTATAAAAACACTCGTTCAGCTATTTCTATTCAAATGAACACCTGAAGAGAAGGTCTCAAATGGTTTTAAAAGTGTGTGGATATTACTGGATAAATGTTAGCCCAATAAAAGAGATCATCATCTGCTATTTGTGTGCATTTATGTTGACACTAAAAAGATCTTTGTGAAGGATTGCTGCTGCCTCTTCTTCTTCCTTTTTTCTCCTCTTTTTTGTGTAAGCATGCATCTTTTATCTCCTATTCCCTTAACAATTTGGGAATTAAAGAAAACATACCAGATGAGCTGTTCTTTAGGATTAAAGGGGCCGCATTTAGCCGAACACACCTGAAGAAGGAAAAAGCCTATTTCCTTTGCCACTTATAAATATGGAATGATGTGCTTGGAGGTGAAGTCACAAATTCCTAGTAGATTTCATCAGTCAGTGCTTGAAAACAGAGAGTTACATTTACCCTTTGGTCTCAGGGCATGGGCCATTTCAAGTCCAAATTGTACTGGCTTCCTCCTCCAGATCCTTTTGGCCATTTCTCCCACCTCCCTCCCAATTTTTTTTTCTTTTCGTCTAATGCAAAATCTCACCACCACCATTTAAGGAGTACCGCCCTCCAGTACTCCTATATTTAATTAGAAAGGCTGAACAATTATTCAAAGAGGCTATACTTTGCAATATGTCGATCCAGATTGTCTATTCTTGGAACTGGAAGAGGCATGATGTGTCAGATGATCTACCAAGACTTGGGACTTCTGAAATGAACACCGGCATGGAAGCAGACCAATATAGTTTTGGTGCTCAGGAGGAAAAAAGAGAGAAAGGAGGGTGGGGGAGGGAGGGAGGGAGGGAGAGAGAGAGATGCCAGTAACAGCACTGGAAGCAGTATTACCATCTGGAAAGCAAACAAACAAACAGCTCTTAAATGTCAGTGAGGAATATGGTATAGTTATATATGTAAAGTATTTTTATTGATTTCTGTAAACTGCTATAGCAACCTTTTAGGTGAAGTGTGAGATTTAAAAAGTAAGAAAATAAATATCAAGATTAATAACTTAAATGAATTATATGGAAGTATGTATCTAGGGGTAGCGGAGAAAAATAAAGAGACAGCAACTAATATTCACAATGAAAATATTTTATTCCTGTTGTAAATTCCTTCTATGAAAAAGCTTTTGATGTGTGATTTGGAAACACAAACATTAAAATTATGTTACTTCCAATCTCTCATATAATTTCTTTTGCTTCCAACAAGGTAATTTTTTTTTTCTCTTTGGGATTTGAGATTTTAAACCAGGAAATAGAAGGTTAAACTTCATTTTTAAAAGAGAAAATAAATTTATTTACCTAATCATAGTGCTTCTTTGTTAAGCATTTCAGTGTAAAACATAGCAATGTTTTAAAAACCAAGCAAGATATTCATGATTTTTATGCCAGTTGATATATTTTAATCTAAGTGCAACTCTTATTTGTTTATTCCTATATAGAAAAGTCACTCCAAATAGCACAGTCCTGTGATGCTTTCATCCTTCTATGATTACTTCGTATCTATTTGCTTTGAAAATGGGGAGGGGGGAGAAAACCTAAGAATAAAAATAGATTTGTGAACATGCATTTGCAGTGACTGATTTTCTTAGAGAGCAAAAATAATTTCTGCGGTCCATAATCAAATCAATATATATATTTTCATTCATTCATTCTTAATTGCACACTGGTGAGGGGAGAGGAAGGAGCTAGTACCACCTTTTAAGCAATGAATACTTTGAAATATTTTTCACTCAAATGTAATGTCATTTCTCTTCCCCTTTCTAGCTCCGAAACTCCAAATATACTGCCTAGGGTCAGAGATGGTTTATCATGCAAGCACACAACTGTACATTGAAAGCGTTTGTTATATATGTCCACTTGATCCTTCTTTATCCCCGAACCTTTATTGTTGCTTTCATCACTGTGTTTTGAAGAAGGAAACAGAAATTACTCTGAAGGATAGCAACTGTCAAAAAGCAAGCTCTGATTCCAAATCTTACAGTGACACCTGCAGTCGAGTCCTACTCATTGATAATTTTATCTTGAAGCATAAATGTGTCTCTTGTGCCGTCAGTAACATGCCAACATTTATTGTGCTGGTCTATTGAGGTACAAAACTATATTGGACAATGCCCATCCCAAAGAAGGTATGAATGAAGCTTGAGTTTATCAGACAAATATTTACATTATTTGCATTAATGTAAAGCTGTCAGTCACTTGGAACCTAAAACTCTATTGCATGATATGAGAAAAACCTGGGCATATGGTCCATGGTGGTTCACTAGCAGTTCACCTTATTATTCTAATTCATCTAGTATATTCAAGGACAGTGAAGGACAATTTGGTAATAGTATATAGTGTGTGAACTTAAGTTTCTCAGCTTTCTGTCTCCAGTTAAAGAGATTTTTAGTCACAGACTGGACAAAATGTCTGCTTGATGAAACTATGTAAAAGCTGATCTAGATCAACCGGTCATCTATTTCAGTATAAGTCCAGGTTGCAAAGATTTTATGTTGGTCCTGCTTCTGTGCTTTTAATAATATCCTTAAAATACTAGGGAAGCAACACATAGAAAAAGGCCACCAACTTTGTATATCCCAGAGTGAAAGACAGAATAATCTTAACTCACTGGGAAGCAAATGGTCTATTGGAAAATTAGGAAAAATATCTTTAAAGAAGGAACAGCTTGAGAAAATAAATTATCTGAAAAGCAGGAAATCTCCCTTTCTTAAACATACCCAAACAGATACAGATGGTTGTGAATGGTTTAATTTATGTTTCTGGATAGGGCAGAAAGTTGAACTAGTTTAAAGGTAAGCTTCTTTAAATATAAAATACTGTTTTTAAGATAACCTTTAAGATATTAAGCAGGGAAAACTTCCCTTATCTCTTTCTAACTCTGCAAAGATAAGTTGTCTGTTTAATTTCTCAATGTCGGATTGCATTGCTATTTAGCATAGGATTTAATTAGCAAAAGGACAGAAAAAAAGAGGGAAAGAGACCATTATCTGGAACAAGCAATATTTAACATTAACAAACAAATCAGACACGTGCGAGTAAGACTGAAGCCTTGCCAATTACAAAGAGAGGCACATATAGATGCATTACTCAGTGCTGCATCTAAAGAGACTTCAGTTTTCTGAACCAATTCAGCGACTATGGACTTTTATGCTGCCAAGCGGAAGAACTGTCCTTCCTTGAGTCAGCAGTAAACTATGCCAGCATAAAACGTATCATGCCCTATTTTGCATCTCTCTCACATCTGTTTCAAGTTACTACAGATACTAGAGTTCCCTCCAAGGTTGGTGGTGATTTTACACACCTTGAGGCTATCCTTGGACTGTCAGAATGAAGCAGGAAATACTGCCTTAACACTGATACAGCTGAGAAGAACCGAAGCCTGTTTGTCTAGTGTGCAAGTAGGTAAGAACCAATTTGCTGTAGTAGTTAAGGTTCTGGCCTAGAAACCAGTAGACTGTGAGTTCTAGTCCAGCCTTAGCACAAAAGTTGGCTGGGTGACTTTGAGCAAGTCATTCTCTCAGCCCACAGGGTTGTTGTTGTGGGGGGAAAGGAAGAGGAATTATTATTAGGCTTATTTGCATTGAGTTGCATTGAGGAGAGAGAGAGAGGGAGAGAGAGAGAGAGAGAGAGAGAGAGAGAGAGAGAGAGAGAGAGAGAGAGAGAGAGAGAGAATGTATTGTAATTTATTTTGCAGCACTAATTAAAAGAGAGAGAGAGAGAGTGTCTATGGCAAAATAAAAAAAATCCATCCTTTGTTTTATATTCCCAAAAGACGACTGGATGGAGACGAACATTTCTAGTTCCCACAGAGGCACCTTCTTCTGAAGGGTTTCCATAAAATACATATTTTTCTGGTCTGTATGGCGTTCCAAGCATCTTGCAACTCAAGGCACTAAATTATCCAGAAGTCTAGTTTATTCTTCCACATTAACAGGTCAGATCTTTATCAGTTTCTATTGCTTCTAACAATATTTATCTGTTAACACATAGACAGGCACTCAAGGATAGAACCTGAGATCCACAGATCTCTGTGCTATCGTTTTATGTGGGAATCCACTATGGCTAAAGGTCAGAGACTAACTGCTCAATTTTAGGTAAATTATTTCTACTTTATAGTTTGGTTGAAAAAGAAGTCTTCACATCCTCCTTGAAAACAAGAAAAGGCCTACGGACGTTTCATCCATGATCAATATGAATATTGGGTTGGAGTCCCTCGGAAGTCTACACCCATTTGACCCTTCCATGTCTTTGTGTTACAATTCTCAGAATTCTCAGTTACATGAGAATTCTGGAACTCATTCTGATGTCTGAAAGTACCAAATTAGGGAGATTATGTAGGATATTAGGTGGGATTCTACTTATTCATTTTTCCCTGCAGCAGACTAAGCCTAGGAACTTCAGTATAAACTAAACAAACTAAAACAAACATCTCCTGCTGAGCTGGTAGCCCTACATTTTCTTCAAATGAATGAGAAAATTACTCCCGATTTCGTCCACTCCAGCCAGCCATGGATTCTTTATGACCAGGAAGCCACATAATGTCTTTCACATCAGTCCAGGTTACAATTAGGATACAGGCTAGGGCTAGAGTTACAGTTATGGTTCTACAGCTTGTGATCCAGCAGTGTTACACCTGGATTGAGTTCTTTTCATTTCCCGATAGTTCATCAATCCTTTGATAAAGGCCAATAGCCTAAAGCAGGGGTGTCAAACTCTATTTCATTGAGGGCTGCATCAGGGTTGTGTTTGACCTAGGGCAGGTGAGGGGGGCCAGGAGGGCATGGCCAGCTTGACATCACTTGTGTCGGGGCACCTGTCGTGGCCCGAGCGCTCTGCCAGCAAAAACGGAGCTTGGGAGGACCGCGTGTGGCCATCCCAAGCTCCGTTTTCGCTGGCAGAAGGTTGCAGGAGGCCGTCGCAGCTCCATTTTCAGTGGCAGAGGCACCGCGGGTCGGTCCTTCACTGTCCCTAGGGCAGTCCCACGGGCCATATCTAAGCACCCCACGGGCTGGATCCAGCCCACAGGCCTTGAGTTTGACACCCCTGGCCTAAAGTGTACCATTGCTCCTGCCTCAATGCAATCTTCTTAGGGAAAGGAAAATATTGCACATTTGTCTCTTTGAATCACAAAATTCTATTCCCCTTTTATAAAATAAAACAGAAGAAAAAGTACAAATTATGTTCTGATTTTCCTGTTTTCATATACTCTGACCGTAGTCATACTGTATATACACTATCACAAGCAGGACATTAAGAGATGTGTGTGTGTGTGTGTGTGTGTTGTAACACCAATATTTTGAAATAATCACGATAATTTAAGTAGAAATATATACATAATCAAGCACATACTACTATATGGCTACTATTTAAGAAGACCTTTCCCTCAGTGGAAAGTTGTGCAGAATAAGCAGGGCAAGAATTGCTGAACTCATTTTACAAATGGCTCCTTAATTCAAAAATAGCCCAACCCAACTTGCATCAGTCTATGAATAATAGAGCCTGAATTATACTTGAATCTGGAATGAGAGAATCTTTGTTCTTCCATTTTGCAGCTTTATTGTGTCTTCAGCCATATTATGAGCTTAATGAATAAATGCCATGACAATGGCATTTGTTGTCACGAAAAAAGTAAATTTGCAATTAAGTTAGAATTATATAAATGGTAAAGGCATGCCACATTTCTTTGAAATTGGTGTGTAAGGGGTTGAGCTATGCATCCTTCAGATCTGTTTTTTTTAAACTGCCTCCACCCACCCCCCTCTGCCTTTTGCTCTGAAGGGCCAAGTTTCAGAGAAATTACTCCAAGGATTTACCAAACCTATCCTGATTATACATATAACTTTTTATTTAGAGAGAAAATAGACATTGTACAAAAGGCTATCTACAAATAGATTGAAAGTTTTTGTGCAAATCATTTTAGAAAGGAATAATTATGCTCCTTTCTGTACAGATTGGAGTTATTAGAGAGTAGAAGAGCTTAATTTATTTGACTTTTGCATAAGATAAAATGCAGTCCTCACCCCAATCAGTTAAATAAAGCCACTACAAAATGTCTTCTATTTATAAGGATAGGAGTAGTGAAGCATTGAGGTGACTATAGTAAATGGTTATTTATTTTTATTTATTTTATAAAATTTATATGCCGCCCAACTCCCGAAGGACTCTGGGCGGCTTACATCATAAAAAAATAAAACATATAAAAGCAATTTAAAAAAATTAGATAAAGTTAGATCAAGTATATCCTCTAAAGTTCTCTCCAGGTGATCACCAAGTCAATGTGATTCGGCAACAAGTTGCGGTCTGATTTCAAGAATCACTCTGTTGTAAGAGTAGATCTATCGCTCATTGAATCAGACTGTCTACCTTCCCTCCCCACCAAAATATTTGGTGCTAAATGTAAAAAACAAAAAAACAAAAAACAAATTAAAAGCAAAATAGTGTTTCTTTAAACAATAAAATTTGCATGAAATTTTTGGTTGATGCTGAGTTGGAGCACAGCTCTAGTGCAAAGTACTATGTTCCAAAGGTGCTATATTGTTAATATCATAAGAATAAGCTACAGCTACGTAGTTTCTGGTTCCTTGGCATTGTCTCTCTCTCTCTCTCTCTCTCTCTCTCTCTCTCTCTCTCTCTCTCTCTCTCTCTCTCTCGCAGTTGTTATGTGAGTTGAGAAGATAATCCGGCTCCCCTATTGACTTTGTTGGAAGCTGTCTGGGAACAATGCATATAGTGACCACATGATCCGGGGACACTGCAACCGTCCTAAATATATGTCAGTTATTTTGATCATGTAACTGTGAGGATGTTGTGCCTGTCATAAGTGTGAGGATAGGTTGGATGTCACTTTTTTCTATGCCACTGTAACTTTGAACAGTCCCTAAATGAATGGTTTATAAGTTGAGGACTACATGTACTATGAATTACTAGGAGCCTTTCACATCATCTGAATATGAACTAACTAGGAAAAGAGGGGGACTCCCATAATCTATTACTTGTTTTGCCATTTCACTGTTGTTATTCTGTTTTACCATGCTGCTTGTAAAATAGATGAACCAGCTACTCATAACATTATAAGGGAAGCACTGGGCTTTATCTCTGATTTTGTGTTCTTGAATTTCACAGATCTACTTCCAGATACAGAGAATGGGAGAGATCATTGAAAAGTTCAGATCTAGTATTCCTCCTCCCCTTCCTCCACCAATCACTCCTTGAAAACCTTATAATTTGCTGGTCGTCTTATGTATTTGAGCTGCAAATCTCTGATCTGATTCCTCCAATATGTAAATATCCTTACTACGAATGTGTGTGAGAGCGACTATGTTCAAATGTGCAAAAAAAAAAATATTCCTTTATAACTTTTCTCAATATTCTGCTGATTGCCAGCTCAGTAGCAGATGTGCTGTGCTTAATGGTGCATATACAAGAAGCGTTCCCTAATCCCTAAATGAACTTCTTATCTCTAAATATATACAGGATAAGCTATATAAACTCCATTTAGTTACTCTGCTATTAAATCTACCAGAACTGAAAAGGCAATGAATATTGTTAAAGCTAGCACCTGTTAATGAAAAAAAAATATTATGCCCCCTCCCCAATACAAAACAACAATGCCAACAAATCAAAATTATCAAAACAGAAGTTAAGGCAAGCTAGGATTGTTTAGGCTCACTGAGAGAGCATTTGGCACTTTCACTAATGAAGAAAGATTTTCATTCCCATGTAGAAAAGCAAGAGGTATCAGCCCATTACAAGATCCTGTGTCCCCTCTGTGAATTTACCACACTTATTGGTAGATGGAGCTAATGTGGATAAAGGGAGATGTGTTCAGAATGAATATTTCATTAGGGTATTCCTTAATAAAGGTTTAGGAACTGCTAGAACAATTGGTACAAGCTGAATTACTTTTCTGCTTCTTGTACAAGGGAAGATCCTCATGTATCCTACTTTATTCAGATTAGTAGTAACACCACCACATAGATCTCTGGAGTTAATTTTCTCTTTGAGAATGAGAGTTCAGTTCAAAACCAGTGTAAAGCCAAAAAAATATATATATATCCCATTAGAAAGGAATGAAAGGGCCTTCAGGTTGTCCCTCAAAATTTGGCACCTGAATAATGTAAGCAGACAAAAGATCACCTGGCCAGTCTTCCCCTGTAGTAAAAGGCACTTCTGTGCTGCTCTTTCATTAATTATTTCTGAGCTTTATAGTCAAAACACATAGCAATGACGCCAGAGACAAGAAGACTGGCCTGGATATACAGGACCTGATAATGTCAGTCCTACCGGACTTCCCACCAAGCTCAGCACTACATTTTGCTATATACTTAATCCTGCAAACAGAGACTTGATTACAGCAGAAGCTGATAGAGATAATACTGCTAGATAAATTGCTTAACTGCAGACAAAATAATGCCATACCTATAGAGAAGAGCTGCCTCCTGCAGAATGTAGAAATCAGGCCGGTGTCTCTCTTCTGGAGTTTACATCTTAGAATTTTGTCTCCCACATTTTTGAGTCAGTGAAAAGAGGGGCCCTCTCTTATTAGGACTGGGTCTAACCCAGAGGTCTTCAAACTTGGCAACTTTAAGACTTGTGGACTTCAACTCCCAGAATTCTCCACCAAGCTATGCCAAGTTTGGGGACCCCTGGTTAAAGTGAATGAATATTTAACATAATTTTACCTTCACTAGCAATTGCACATTTTATGAGTTCCAGATTCATACTCTATCTTCATTTTATAAATTGGTCTTATTAAGAAAAAGAATTTCACTAAATTAAAAAAACTGAAGTAGTCTGTTAAAGTCAGAGGTCTTCAAACTTGGCAACTTTAAGACTTGTGGACTTCAACTCCCAGAATTCTCCAGCCAGCTATGCTGGCTGGAGAATTCTGGGAGTTGAAGTCCACAAGTCTTAAAGTTGCCAAGTTTGGGGACCCCTGGTCTAACCTGTTCAATGTCTACACAAGAACTTGGTCTGGCTAGAGAACCACTGCTTCTCAGCTCCCCCACTCCAGCCCTTATATTTCCCATGCTTAGGGTAGAGTAGACCATATAGCAATCGCAATCGCATTTAGATTTATATACCACCCCGTAGTGCTTTACAGCACTCTCTGGGTGGTTTACAATGCAAGCATTATCTGCATATTGCCCCCAACATTCCTCATTTTACCAACTTTAGAAGGATGGAAGGCTGAGTCAACCTTGAGCCCCACCCGGATCAAACTCTGGACTGTGGGCAAAGTTTGCCTGCAATACTGCTCCTTAATCAGTGAGTCACCAAATCCTCTCTGTTGATCTTTCCCACTTATATCGTCTCTTGTCAGTCATACCTTCTACTTCTGCTGCGGCCCAGAGAGGCTAGACAAGTAAGATGGTGATGGGAAATGCTTTTGTTATTTTCATGTTCATTGTTGCTTGTATTGGTCAGAGGGAAGAAGCTGGAGAACAGGAAGGCACCAGTAACAAGAGCAACAACAGAGTGTGGGAGGAGTATCCCTTCCTTTAAAAAAAAAAGTAGCTTGAAGAATATCCAGTGATGTTAACTTATGGTTGTAATGAACGTGCAATGCATGCTACAATAAAAGCCACGGTAATACCAGTTTGTGTCAAGTACATGTAGGCACAGCAAGTATAGATAAGTCTGCCCCATTATTCTCCTTTTAAGGAGAACAGAGCAGTGGGATTCAGTGATCTGGCTGATCCACATAGGAGTCCTAGAAGGACATCACCACACCTTTTTTTTTTTCCTATGTAGCTCTGGCAGATAAGGGGATCCTATTTATATTATTCTGTAAGACACCTAGAGTCGCCTTGATGAGATAGGTGCATACAATTTTGGTAAATAAATAATTCTGCCCCTTTCACTTTTCAGTGTCCCAGTGGAAGCATAATGGAAGTGAATCCTAAAATTAATTGCACTCCATTCAAGACAAAGCCTTTCTTCAGACTGGATGATCAAGCCTACGGTGGGATGGGTGTGGGATAGTACAAACAGCAGCCTTGCAGAGATGCAGCTTTCAGCATTTTAGTGCTTCAACTTGTAGCGCACCTGCCTACATTATGCTCAGATATGTCCAGGCAATTCTATTGTCACCTTGGATAAACATTAAAACATTTACCATGTTTATGATGGAAAACATGAGGAGGAGGGAGGGAAATTCCTCCAAACAAAGAAAAGCCAACATTTAAAAGAGAAATTGCTTATCCATATGCAAATGTTTTGCGATTATTCCATAGAAAAGCTGTGTCCTAGTTTTTGAAATATATATTTCACTTTATGTTGCACACAGCTGGGTTTATATTGGCACTCATGCTAATATGCAAAATACAAGTCTCTTGCATTCAGAAATGACTCTCTTTATAAAATGCCAGGAGGGCACCTGCTTTCTTTTGAAGGCTTGATCGTGCCAAACACTGAGCAGCCGTTTGTGGCCATTTTCCAGCTCTGACCACATAGCTTTCCTGGCTTCATGCCAACTCAAGACCAAAGAGTGTTTACTTCAATTGCTATGGCCTGGTCAAAAAGTTTCACACATTCCATGGGAAGGCTGCAATAATGAGATGCAGCGCATTGAAGAGAGAAGGATGTCAAAGTTGATTGTGCGCAGTGTAATTACAGGGAAGCTTAGATGCACTCACACACTCACACAGTGTCCTGATCAGCTGGATGAACAGGAGTCTCATCTGCATAATACAAAATACTCCTCACATACAGAATATTAACCAGTCTTTGCAAAACTTAGATTGACATTCACACGGTTGCTGGGCTAATCAGAAGCTACAATTCACATTCATTTGGAAAGTGAAGAGTGGTATCAACTGGAAGGGATGTGCTGTTGTATCACTATACAAAGAAGTCATTACTCTGCCAGAAACAAATCTGTTATTTGATGAAGTTTTAGTTTCCTGGAAAATGTTTGAGATCAACTTCCATGGACTTTACCAGCTCATCTGATTCTTTTCCAAACCATTATTCTCTATGACATCCCTGCATTTCATGTGATAATTGCTAGAGAAGCATCATGTAAAACAATTACACAGCTAAAGAACTCTGCATGTGATTTCCCAGTTCAAAATTCAGAGAGAAGAAGAGGAAAAGATGGCCAGGCAGTTATCCAGTTCAAAAAAACCTTGTTTTTGAAAATATTTATGAACAAGTGAGGAGCTTTCATAGACTCTTGCATTATCATTGCAAAGCCCCACCTATAAGCCAATTCACCTCATCCAAAAATTTTGTTTTCCCTTGGTGACTCCCAATAGAGCCAGTGCATCCCTTGGTTTGGGGAAGGCATGTGAGGTTTGTTCTTCTCCATAGAAAAATGAATGAATTCTAAAGAAAAGAGCTTCAGTATAGAGCTGAAGGTGGCACAGTGGTTAGAGTGCAGTACTGCAGGCTACTTCAGCTGACTGCTAGCTGCAGTTCGGCAGTTCAAATCTCACCGGCTCAAGGTTGACTCAGCCTTCCATCCTTCCAAGGTGGGTAAAATGAGGACCCAGATTGTTGGGGGCAATATGCTGACTCTGACTTAGAGGGCTGGAAAGCACTGTGAAGCGGTATATAAGTCTAAGTGCTATTGCTATTCATCAACAGCATAGCTCTTGACATTACTCTACTACCAAGTCAGAGGAAAACTAGATTATTTTTTGGTTAAATCTCACTTGCTCTCCTTAATTATCAGGAATTATATAGGGGTTTTTTTTGTTGCATTAACTACTTTGAGATTTGATTTCATGAGTGCGCTTTCAGGACTTATAGGATTGCTGCTAGAAGGTGTCTTGTTTCTCTAAGGAACTGAATAACCCATAAATACATCATCAGATGGCTCAGTGGAAGAACATATGCTTTGCATATAGAACCATACAGAATGCATGTTTTACACCCAGATTGAATCACTACCATCTTCAGCAGAAGGGAATGTGAAAGTTCTCTATTAGGAATTCAATAGTAGTTCTGTCCAATTAGATCAGTAGAGTCAATTAACTTCACAGCTTAATTTTTCATTCCTTTTAACTTTTTCTATATGATTTCAAACCCAGGTAGAATAAATTTAGATGACTGCCCAAGATCACTGCTGAACTCTAGAAGTCTTCCAGGTTTCATTTTTTTTTTTAAATGCAAGTTGCCCTGATGATGTCATTATCATTAATCAAAATCTCTCCTTCCCCTCCCCTTCAAATTTCTGTATTTAGTTAACAGTGTAATTAGAGGCAAGTGGGAAAACAGCACTGTCAAAGAACAGCCTGCATCAAGTGCTTTGTTATTCCCTTATGATTTTGAATAGAAACTGGAGAGAACATTTTAATTAGCATGTTAGGGCCATTTCACACATTACAAAACAATGAACCCAGGTTTGCCATAGTGTTTGCAGTCAATACAAAATTGCCACTGACCTGATTTTCTGAGAATTCCTACAGATATGTGGGCTTTTTCACACAATTATTTTTTGCATTTTGGAAGCATAAACTTCACAATATTATATGCAAGGACACCCATAACATGCAGTTCAGAACTGACTATAAAACAGATTGTTATATACAACTGAAAGTCTTGTTGGCTTAATTGTAAAACATATAAAATAAACAAAGGGAGTAAATACTATAAATATATAACAAGGAAAGAGCGGCAGGTCTCAAAGTAATAATTATTTGTCTGTGTTCACATGTAATACATACTAACATTTTGTAATAAATGTTAGAGGGTAAATTGTGATCCTACAGATATGGCTGAATTAAAGAAATCTATTACGGGTTGCGTTCTTTATCCCTGATGACTTTTCATTGAATGGCAGCACCTTCTTTGCCTTCATTAAACTTAGTTTTCACCTATACAGCCCTTTGAGATATTAGACACTGTTATAGAACATCAACATCTTCTTGAGTGAATTTCACTCCTTGAGAAGCTTAAACCCCTATATAAACAATATATTTGTTTAGGAAAGACGTTTACTGCTCATTCACTCCCTGAAAAAGGACTAAGCCTAATATGTCTCAGCACCTGATTAGTTACGGTATGTCAGAGCTCAAAAGCAAAGGTTAATACTTGGGTAGGAGATCATCAGAGAATTCCTGGGCTGTAGCCTAGACTGAGAATACAGAAATCTTCTCAAAAAATGCTGGTGGCAATCTAATCTGGTACTGCTGTCAAGCAAATTGCAGAACTGTGCCCATGTAGTCATCACCAGATGAGCTGAGATGAAATCAAATCTGCTTTTATCTTAAACATAATATACCTAGACCTCGGGGTCTAGGGACATCTCCTGTTCACCAGAACTATTAGAAGTGGTAAACATGGTCTTTGGTACTTAAAAAAAAATTAAGCATACAACTAGATCCGGCCACGAATGGTGTGTATGGCTTTTTAAATTGTTTTTTAATATTTATATTGTTTTAATGTTTTTATACTTCTGTTGTAAGCCGCCCAGAGTCCCTTGGGAGTTGGGCGGCATAAAAATGCAACAAATAAATAAATAAATAAATAGGTAAAACATGCTTCTGAAAAAAAACATATGTGTAGTTCAAAAGAAAGAATGGAAAGAAGATCCACAAGGGACTACACCCTTAGTACTGTAAAGTACTAATAATATTCAGGAGCTATCAAATTGACAATAAGGAAGAAAGAAATAAGGACATGGAGTATTATGGAGGAGTCCATGGCTGGATGATAGAATAGAAAGCTGGACAGCTTGATACTGAAACATTTGGTTGCAGACCACATTTTTAATACGATTTGGTTTTACTTTGATTAATTGTGTGGAAAAGAGAAGCAGCCAAAGGCTTGGAGGTTTTAACAATAAAAATGTTATTTAATAATACCTCTGCCTTCTGACATGACAGTTGATTTCCATTAACCTTTAATTATGCATGCCAAAAACTTGCCAAATAAATATATTAAAAGTACATTTCAATCCCTGGCATTGCTTCCCAAAATACTTCTGTGATGCCATCTCCCACAAAATCCAGCTTTTCTGATACCTAGTGGACACAACTCCCTAGTTCCAATATATATCTGCAAATAAGCTTATAATTAAAATAGGGTCTCAAATTTCATACTCTCCCATTTAACCCCATCTGCAAACTATTGGTGATACTATCATCAAGTGACTTTTGTGTCTGTTATATTTTACTCCATTTGTCTCTTATTCAAATTTTTGCACATGACTTCATCCTAATCATTCATACGCACCATCAAGAAACCAGGGACAGTGAGGGAGGAAAGGAGTCAAGAGAATTAGAGATTCCATGTCCATCACTATGCACCTTTCAGCCCTGCTGCTGACTCCCTGGGTGACCTTGCTTAAATTGCAACCTTTCTGTCTTCCTTTATCCATCTAATATGAATCTAACTCCTGTGGCCCAATATTTGTTTAGCTTCTAGGTCTGTTATGAAGCTTAATTAATGTTTGCCGAAAGCTTTGAGATCAGATGATTGAAAGTGCTTATATAAAGTTCAAAATATGACAAAGACAATGAAGGTGTTTTGGGGAGGCAGTGGATGGACATTTTGGCTAAGTGCCAGAAAGTTTAATTGGACCAAATAGCTTCTAGTATCAGGGCCACCTCTATTTCAGTTTCTAATTCATCAATTAAAAATATCCAAAGTTCTTTAAATAAGGACTCAAACATATTCAGCTGTATCCAGTTGCCTATATTTCTATGATTTGAAAACAGAGCCACCAAACAGAAGGGGCGGGGGAGAAATCAACTATCAGGCCTTAAGCATTGTGCTGTAAATAAAATCTGCTTTACATAGCTTGTACCCTCTGTGGACAAACATCTATCACAAATTACAAGCAAAACCTTTCAGTTTAAAGCAATAAACTGCTTCTTTTTGGGGGGTTTTACATATAACCTTTAGCAAAAAGCTGAATGTGTTATATGTCAGATATTTCTGATACTGCCATATTAAGAAGCAAAAAGGAAATTAAAATTTAAATATAAAGGAATTCAGGTTTTAAAAATCTTAAGTGTCTCCAAACCTTTCCCATTATTGTAACTGGCACGGTAAAATTAAGGGACATCCATAAGTAAGCTGCCTTAAGTCTCCAAAGACAGGATATATATTCACTTAAATAATCATTATACTTATCATTTAATTTCTTCCAATGCAACAAAATAATGGAAAGAAAATTATGTAAAGGGATCAAGCTTGTCCATTTGTCTGACACTTAGCAATACAGGTTCCTGATAAACAGAACAGACTGGGGAGGAATGTAGGATAGCAGCAGCTGGACCAAAGCCCAATGTTATGACTCTTCCATACTAAGACACCCTCCCTTCTACCTTACCCCAAGCATGCGACTATGCAGCTTTCTGTATCTTTGAGTTTAGGAGCATCGTCAGGATCCAGGATTTTCATCAAAATGATGGAGGCAGCATCCTACGGCTGTAATGTAAGCTCCACTCCATTTGTATGTGCAAGGTCACAATGGACACACAAAAGGGTTCTAGCCTGTACCTCATAGGCACAATGTTGCTTTCATCACTTGTTCCACCTCCACTGATGGGATGCAAGACTAACCAAAGCTCACCGAAAGAACTTCATGACCAAACAAGAGCATGAATCTGAATCTCACAACCAACTGCTTCCTCTCTTGACTCTGTCAAGCTATCTCAATCTTTGGGAAATCCTTTGTGTTGGGGGTGCCTCTCCTTTCTCCTTTCTTGTCAAGTTAGGAATTGGGATGAGCAGCTTTCAGTGTAGATATTCAAAATTTGGAATGTATAATGCACAAACTGAATTGAATGGTTTTCAGGCCTTTTTGGCGTTTGTTCTTTTAAAAATTATTTTGACATGGCTGTTATTTTTGCTTTTTAAAAACATGTATATTTATGTATTTTGTTCTTTTGAAATGCTTTCTTTTAAAAAAATACTTGGTGAGATTAATTGCTTCTTAAAATACTTACAAAACATTCTGAAGATAAAATAATCCCTTTTTTATTAAGTGACAGTGGAAGAACAATATTTCTATCCTATGAGAAAAAGGAATATTTGGTCTAGGGCATTTAGAAATAATATTAAAAACAGATTATTTCTAATTATGATTTAAGCCGTTCCTAATTTTTCACAATTGTTTTTGTACTAAAAGGGAAAAATAATTTTGAAAATTATTTCAATTCCTCATCCTAGAAATTTATTTCATCCAACTTAAGTCAATTAAAATAATCTATTTCCTCATTAAAAGAATTAAAGAATTATACAGAACAGCAATATTTTAGTGAAAAGATAATGGATCTGACATTTTTAGAATAAAATTTTGATTTTTATATACAAGGAAGCTAATCCTAATCCAAATCCTACATTAAAAACAAGTACCATCATAAAACAAAATTACAAAACATTATTTTCTCAAATGTTAAGCATTTATTTTCCTAAATGTTAAGAAGACATGTATTTTAGTTTAAAATGTTCATAAATGTTTAGGCCAGGGAATCTTTTGAGTATTTAATAAATTTATTATGAATAGGCCACGAAGCTCATAATGAAACTCATATTTTCTTTCCCCTGGATCAAGGAAGCTAATCCTAACCCAAATACCAGCATAAAACAAAAATAACTAGCAATAACAAAAGATATTACCATTATGAAAGCTCTGAAAGCCTCCACATCACTGATAACTTTTACATAATATCTAAGCAAAATCACTTCTCTGTTGGAGGCAGTATTCTTGGCTATGACAGCAAAACATGCCCTCTGTTGCTGGTGGAGAACGCTTTCCCAACTGTCTCTTTTGGACTACTTCAGTACCAGGTTTAATTTTTAGTAACAATTCCAGCAGTGGACTGAATGTAGACACAACTGAAATGGAAGATTCCAGGAAGTGCATATTACTCTGGGGCACCCACTGGGTGGGACTTAACATTGGATCACAATACATACAATGAAAGGGCCAAACTTTTCTAAGACAATTTTTCCATCCAACATAAGACAAAGTGGCAATACAGAAATTACAAACTGAAAACCCATGGATTTACCAAATATAGAAATCTGAGAACTAAATATATAATCCCCGCAAGTCCACTCTCACATGTGCTATGGTTTCAAGTGTTTAAATTTTCATAGTTTCAAGTTTTTAAGCCTCCTATCAAATGTACAAGTGGGAATTCCAAAGCTGCTTTTTACCTGGATGATTGAGAATCTCCATAGACATACAAGTGTAAAGTAACGTATATCTTGAGAGTATCCGTTTGGTTATAGCGGTTAAGGCACCAGACTAGAAATCCCATGTTCTAGTCCTGCCATAGGCACAGAGCCAGCGGGGTGACCTTAGGCCAGATATTCTCAGCCCACAACATCAGCTAACCACTTCTGAAAATCTTGTCAAGAGAATTACTTGAACCTGTGCAAGGAGTCACAAAGAATCAACATTGTCTTCAAACAAATAAAATAAAAATAAAAGGTGTCTTGAAGTACACTAGTTTTCCAGTATATTATACATACTCTTTCTAGGACTGAGCTTTATATTTGTTTTTAAAAAATCTCAAACACTTCTACCAACTATAGCATTTGTAACACTCAGGTATCCATAACTCACTTGTATCCATTATGACTCCAAACTGCCACTTTTATATGCATACATATAATGTCTACATATAAAAACATGACTATTATATAAAAACATTTTTATTATAAATGTGCATATAAAATGTGACTTTTATGTGTGTGTTTAACTATTTTCTGTGGGATGTTCAATCTGGTGCCTGTCATGAACAAAGTAATACTGTTATTCATTACACAAAATACATATCTCTAAATTTAAAGGAAGGTGGAATTTGAGGTCATATACTATTTGTCCTACTGAGCAATCATTGTAAAAAACAAACAAACAAACAAAAACCTAGACACTGCTGTTGTGTTATAAAATTATCCTCCCACTTTTACTGAAAAAAAAGCTCTCCTTTGGGTAGAAACATTTATTTAAAAGCGGCAATTTAATGTTATGCCTCTACAGACTAATTAATGCACAGTTTTTCAATTGGTTACTAAACAGATTTTATTTGAATTCAGCTTCTCTGCACTTTGCTTTAGTTTATTTTGCTTTATCTTTATTGAAACAATGATGGGAATTCCTAATGTGCTTAAAGTAAATTAAAATCAGTTCCCTTTAGCACTATAAATATCGTGAATATGAACATGGATTGAAAAAGGAATATAGACTGCTTGTCATGATTCAACTCTCATCTAAATATGATCGCCAAACATTGTGGAATTTAGTATCAACAATATGACATACTAAACATCACTTGAAAGCCATTAAGGTTCTAAGTATGAACCAAAACAGATGGAATATCCAGCTATGGTTCATTGTGATATCTTTTTTATAACAACACCCTGACTCGGAAGTTTGATAGCAAACTTAGCACTCTTTTGGTGATAATAGTGGCAGATGTTTGATGCCTATAGATTTTAAATATTCATTTAACCCTTTCACATTGCATCTGCTCCCATCAACAAAATTTGTATACACTGATTCGGTTGAATAATGAAGTAATGCTTTGAAGATTAAAGTGAACAAAAATAATTATTAATAAAAGTTCTGTTCTAGTACATGTGCAACGTACTTTTAATTTGTTTACTTTTTTCATATTATTAAATTAGCAATAAAAATGAATACCACACTTCAAGATTCAGTTTTCTTAACTAGGATGTGTAGAAATCTCCAAATTTCTAGATATGTAGAAATATAATAAAAATACAAAATAAAATACATGGACATATCAAGGAATATATGAATATATTTTCTCAGCTAAAAAACTGATTTCATTAGTCATTTAAAGATGTATTCATATACTCAGAATACCAGATAGAAGTTTCTTGAAAAGTCGGGAGTTTCTACTTGTATTAAGATCCCTTTGACCTTTATTCTGCTTACTTAAGTTTCACAGTGACTTCTGATCCTACACAAACAGTGGCAGCTGGGCAAATTCTAAAAATTCTTGAAAATGCATCTTATCTGAAACATAGTACTTTCTAACTAAAGATTAGAAGTTAATGCAACTCTTAATAGCTTGCTATAAACTGTTGTTTAATTTAAACTGTAACTACATTCCAAATAGATATGTAAATCATCTTCTATTTAAGTCAAGACTGCTTTTTCAAGTTTGAAATAAAAGTGAGTAGATAACATCGAGACTTTTCAGTGGATTTGTTTTAACCACAAAGCTGGTGGAAAAATATTAAGTGGTACATGGATTTTGGTATGTCTTTGTTATTGTTGTGCATGTTTTACTCACTGAAATGAAAGAAACAGTGCCATCTCCTGGCTGAACTACTAACTTACACTTTTTTCATGATATGCTGATCAGTTCAATGACAAAAATAGAAATATCATTAGCAGTTTCAAGCTTAAATTCCACTCTTCCCCAAGTGAATTAAATTCTCATTATTCCATAGTTCTATACTTAGATCAATAATATGCAACATTAAGTAATGGATATACCTTTGGTCCTTTGAAAAATAAAAGCCAGGCAGTAATATTTCAGGGGTGTGTGTGTGTGTGTGTGTGTGTGTGTGTGTGTGTGTAAATTATATATATAATTTATTTATTTAGTGGATGGTTTTAAATCAGCTTCTTTTATTTTCAGCAGTGTTGTATTCATATCTAGGTTTCTTATTTAGACTAATTTAATAATTGTGGAATACCACTATTTATACATTCAAAAGAAACCAAGCAACTGTGGGATTGTGCTGTTTTTTTTATTGTTTTCCATGGAGAAATACATCATCTGTTTACAAAATAGCTCTTGAAAAATACAAGGAGTACAGATACTATAAAACAAAGCAACTCCAGTCATGAGACACCTACGTACATCATGCGAAAGCAACAGTCTGATCTCCAGGTTATGAAAACTAGAATTAAAAAGTCACTATACAGGAAAGATTCCAAGTTCCCAGCTTGGCAAAACTTGGGTGCAGATACATGAAACGTTTAATAAAATGAAGGGGGGAAAAAAAGATGTCCTGATGTGTAAACAAGACTAAATTTGTGCCTGGCAAGTTCGATCTAAACTCCATAGCTACACAAAATGCACAGATAGCTTGTACACTTCAACTGATACCCTTCTTGTTTGGGCAGCAGGGGAAAGAGAAGGAGCAAGGAGGGTGTGGGGAAATTTAAGGGATCACTGGAGGCAGAAGTGGGCAGGGGTAAGAATTTTTTATACTAGACTTCATAGACAAAATGGAAGAAAATAAAGATCTTGGTTACTGCGTGGCTGAGGAGATAGGTAGGGAGTAAGCTACATTCTCTTGACTTTGGAAAATTAACTTATAGGGAAAAGGGAAAGAGCAATTAATTTTTCTTTAATATGGAAATGCACATGTAGAAGGATTGAGCACAATGCAGGGAAGGAAGTTATTAAACATGCTGATCAGAAAAAATGGGAAGGGCAGTTTAACCATCCCACTTAATTTTGCTGAAATCAAGGTTATGTGTAGTTTGTTATCTCCATCTGATAATCACTGGCATTCCACACGTTCTGTTTAGTCATGAGAGATTTCCATTTTTAAACAAACTTGCTAATAATTTTATAGCTCTACAGAACAAAGCAAAAACAACTGGTTAAGGAGAGCTTTATCAGATAATTTAAGTGCCTGCTAGAAATGTGATTCTAAAAAAATTAAACATTCAGAATGTAAAGCTATTTTCAGATGAGCTATCTAAAAATAAAACTGTTAAAACCCTAGAGTAGGTAAGATCTGCCTTAAAATATGAAATCTTTGTAATGCAGAGAGGACTCCTCTGGAGTATACAAAACTCTTATACTTAATGATGAAAAAGCCATCAAAACAGGACTATGCTTCACAGGCACACTTTATTTACTGTATTTCATTTCTGGGGGAAAGTAGCATCTGTACCTAAGGGCTACAGAGCTTAAAAGAAAAACTACCAGCATTTCACTGACAACAATAGTCCAATTTTGTGCATACAAACGAAACATGAATTAAATGCAAACATTTCTTTTTTCCTCTCCAAAAAATATGGTAATAGGAATGGGAAGGTAATAAGGAGAAGGCTTGATTAAACTGAAGGAAACAATTATTTGCTTTTTGATAGCTGATTTGTATGCACCATAAAATAACCCCAAAAATAAAAAATAGACAATTTCTTAATCATGTCCCATCAAATATTTTAAATGAATTTCACCAAACGTAGAACCTCAAGATTTGACATTTTCTTATAAGGGTTTGCTGCATCCTAATGGTGACTGAGCTAGATACAGTGCATACTTTTACCTTCAGTATACAATATATCAAGCCATTTTCTAATTTGAAGGTCAAAGATTTTGAAGAATTTTTTTTAATAAAAATAAAATCTATCAAGCTGAAGCACTAAAATTAGTCATATTCCAATAAAAAAGTACATAAAAGTGCATTTAAGGAATTCTTTTGCCAGTTTTAACTGAATTTCTTTTCTTCCAAACAATGCATCAACACAAACCCAATCAGTACATCAAATATGGCTAGAAATAGTATTCCCATTCCATTTTTTAGGCAGTAATCCTTTAAAGAATTTAATGTAACTGTTGCTAACACATTAATAGTACTCCTGGCTCCACAAATACGAACCTGGACTTCCAGATCAAGTGATTATAGCCCAGCAAGGGAAGTGCACAAAATATACCTAAATCCATCTGTGTTCACATTCTCGTCTTGCACCTTCTGTTCTCCTTTCCAGTATTAGAAGACAACAGGTTAAATTGGCAGATACTGTTTATGGACCCCTGAGGTTGGTTTTACCGATTCAATCTTAGTTTTATTGAATTTTTGATAACTGGAATAGGATTTGCAGGGAGAGCAGGGATATCTGAAAGATCGGTACTGGGCATTTTCTGGGTAGAGAAAAAAAGGAAGAAATATTAGATAAAATTTTGATTATACATTATTAAAAGGTTAAACATGAAACTTTCCATTTGTTGTAATTGTTTCAAATCTTAGTTAAAGCCCCCCCCCCCAATTTTACAATTTGGGCCAATTTATTTCAGAATGATGCTAATAAACTTAACATGGATTTTTGAAAATTTACACAGCTCAACAAATTCCTCTGCTTCTTCACCAACTGTTGTTTCGGTTATTCAATAACTCCCATTACAATCTGCCGTTTTCCAGACATGTAATTAATGTTCAATTATGTCAAAAGCTGTAGAATTCACTATACAGAATTCACTATGAGGGCATAGAAAGCAAAGAAATCTATGTGAATCCACATATCAGAATGCAGACCACAGCTTTATACCTCAGGAGGTGGCAGTGTGTTGCCTACCTTGGCAACTAAGTAGGGTTGCTCTAAATTCAAGTTGGTTGGCTAGACTGCAAAGTAGTATCGAAGAGACAACACAACCACTTCTATTGTGCTCCCAAGAAAATGCAAAGATGCAGTTGTCAGGGGTCAAGTTGAAGTTGAAGGCTTTTATTTCTACAAAACACAGAAATAGATTCATTCTAGTACCTGAGGAGCTTGTAGAGATACTGTGGTCTGAAGAGTTTCCTGCTGAGAGGTCATATCTGATTCTGTATCAAAAAGTTCCTGAAAAGAAGAAAAATATGCCAACATTTCTTAGTAGATCACTGTAATTCAATTATGAGTTATTTGGATTCCTAACATTTTAATATTAACAAAATTTATTAAATTTATTTGAAAAAAAATAATCTGAGGTAGTTCAAACACAATTATATCATTCCCCTTCTAACATCTACTTTCAGAGCCCTGAAAAATGATTTCATTTTGCCCCATTTGTGTCACTCCTCGAGGTCGATTCTGTTGAAGTCACTGAGAAATGAGGGGGTATTTCACCAAACCCACTTTCCCTTGGCGGATTTATAACTGTCCCAAGCATATTTCAAAGGACACTCTGGTTGCAAAGGAAGGGGTGAAGTAATTGAGGTTAAGGTGATTACCAAGCTTCTGCTATTTTTTGGTGTGTTGAATTTGTCTTTTTTGGTTGCTCTGATGGACTACTGGCCATCCAAAAGTTGAAAAAGTTCCTTTATCGAAAGTAAGAATTAGATCCAAGCCACTGAATTCCCTTTTGTAGGTTCTTTTTTCAGTGCTCTGCCAAGTGACAGCCAACAGATGCATACCAGGAGAGACTTGTGTAAAGACTATGCTGTAGTCTTTTCAGCTGCAGCTAGAGCCTTTTATTGTCCTGGATCTTTCAAGACTAAAATGTATTTTAATTTTAAACCATTATAATTGTTCTAAGCTGCTGTTAATGTCATTTTAGAGTGTAAGACTGTTTTTATTTTCTGCTATTGAGAAATGGTCAGGATGTATTATCTATAATTGAATGTAAAACTGTGTTCCAGTGATAAAACACTGCAGGAAACACCAGAAAATTCCCTGAGCCAAAGAACCTGGCACATCCCTGATTATTACTATTTCTCATTATTTCTCTTTTATTATTCTTTTTAAATCATTAAGCTATCAACAAATATTAATCATTTAGAGCATACAGAAATTAAAAACAAATGGAAACTGTAGATTTCCTGATGTTGTTGAAGTCCATTTCCAAACAACACGAACTCCTATAACTAGTGGTCAGGGAGGATTAGTTTGATTCAAACTTTGGAGGCTGATTTTCTTAACTTTATCAAATATCTCTTACTGAGAAGTACCATATCTGTCAATACAGTTTGAAGGGCAGGAAGCAAGTGGAGGAAATAGTTTTATGACCTCATTGTTGATTCCCAAAGGTATGTGATTGGAATCTTCAAACAAGATGGACAATTAAATTGGTCTATTGGGCTTATGTGTATTAGAATGTCTTCAGTCAAAGAGTAGATTCTCAAAACATATATAACAGCTGGAGTGAAAATGATACCTTTGTTTTAAAAATTGTAGGTATTGTAGGTATTCAATACACTATAGCTACTACAGAGTATAAGAAAAGTACCTTAGTTTCCATCTTATCATGATCACTCATATCAATGCAACTAACATCTTCATTTATTTCGTCCTGTAATAAAGCAGAATAATCACAAGGAAATGGAATACCTGCCCCAAGAAACAAAAATAAAGCATCTATCCAGAATTCAATTGCAACTAAGTTATATCTGTTAAGAACACAAGGATCCATAAAACTTGAGCATAACAAATATGAACAAAAAGAAACTAGCCATAATGAGTATTCATCATTGTGAAATGTACCAGCATTCAATTGCAGATATCATGGTTTTGCCTGCTCACATAATTGCATAAATAGCTAATCAACTGTATAAAATTTATTTCAGGAATAGCTATATTGAGTTCTGACTCATCCCTCTACAAAGTACTGGTCTATTTTATAGCAATAGCACTTAGACTTATATATCACTTCATAGTGTTTTACAGCACTCTCTGAGCAGTTTACAGAGTCAGCATATTGTCTCCAACAGTCTGTGCCCACATTTTACTGACCGGAAGGGTGGAAGGCTGAGTCAATCTCGAGCCCTTCAGGATCAAACTCCAAGCTGTCGGCAGAGTTAGCTTGCAAAACTCCATTTTGTGTTTGCATTATGCTTTTATGTAACAGGGTTTTCTTAATCATCTTGGATATTTTTGTGTTATTTTGAAAAAAGATATTTTGAGTAAATGCTGTTTATATATATATATA